>JAHWFP010021514.1:100299-181931 GCA_023313725.1 Lithobius niger | reverse complement strand
TGTCTACTGTAAAGAGGAAACTCACACAGGAGGGGTTTAAACAACATGTCGTTGAAAAACTGATTTGATGTCACAGGAAGTCCACAAGAGAGGTCTACGACACAAAATGGAAGAGGTGGCACACATGGTGTTCGACGAAAAACATCAACCCATGTGACCGTAAAGAAACAAATGTCTCAAAATTCTTAGTAGAATTATTTGACGTAAGATTATCGGTAGCAACCATAAGGGCTACAGGTCTTCGATAAACTCCATTCTCACCTTCTACGGTTATTTCAAAACTTATGAAATCTTTTGGAATTCTCAGGCCTAGGATTAAGAAGTCTTTACCCGCATGGAATCTCCCACTAGTGCTGGAGCACCTAGCGGGACCACCATATGAGCCGATGAGCACGGCATCTACCCTGATGCTGGCTCAAAAGACCTTATTCCTAGTTGCTCTGGCCACTGCAAGTAGGCAGTGTAAACTGGCAGCATTCTCGAGACACAGGAACTGCTTCCAGGCCTCGAAAGGTTGGGCTCAAATCACCATGACCTACCCACCGGATTTCAGGGCAAAAACCCAGAAACCTGATAAAGAGACGAAGCCGATCACCATCAAGGCACTCAATGCCATCCTGGGCAGAGAAGACGCCGAAAGGACCCAGTGCCCGGTCAGGGCACTGAGGTACTTCCTGGACCGTACATCACACCTCTCCTAGAAGAACCTTTAGGAGTTCGTACCACTGTTCCTAGTGGTGGATTTGGGCACCGACAAACCATCACTCACGCCGAGATTTTCAGCGAAAATCGCAGCAAAGTGGATATGCCAGATGAGTTTATGAGTCACCATCAGTATGCCTAGACATCCCAAAGGAAGTCAAAGCACACGAACTATGAGCACTAGCGGCATCCTGGGCATTCGCTGCCGGTATCCCTTTACAAAACCCAACGGCAGCATGCACGTGGCGGCATAAATCTACTTTTATCAGCCACTATTTCCGACAGATTGGGGACATGTCGAGCCTTGACCGACTGGGACCAATCGTCATTGCAGGAACCGCCACACAAGAAAGGAAGGAGTTGTAGAAGGTAAGAGTCTTAACATTTCATGCTACCCAGTCACTGGCTTGACCCGCCTCCTATGGAACGAAGTCAGCTAAAGTGAGGTGAGTATTTTTGGAAGATGTAAAAACTACAGTTTTAGAAGTGAAAGTGGTTTTTACTATCCTAAAATACTCACCGGAACGTGTACCCACCCACCGACCTCGCTCAAGCCAGGATGTGTTCGAAAAAAGTGACGATCGAGGTCAGGAGGAGCAACCACTCCAACGGCCTTAGGGCATACTGGGGGTATCATAGAAATGTTTTGAACGTGGGCAGGGAGAGCTTAAAGCTCATGAAATAGCTAAAGTGAGGTGAGTATTTTAGGATAGTAAAAACCGCTTTACTTCTAAAACTGTAGTTTTTGCCAAATAACTTTTAAGTTGTTTGAAATTTGCATCATTGAAAGGCTTGTTTCTTACCGGCTAAAATGATATACTGGAATGTGAAAAACTATCAAAATTTGGCAACAATATTAGTGCATCTTGTGTTCTTACAAGGCCAATCTTTAATGCAGACCGTTTGCTTCGATTACTAAGGCTGTGCCGGTGCCACTTTTCCCGATACCGGTCCGATACCGGTGCTCGTTTACCCGATTCCGGTACCGGTTCTTTTGGTCATATGCCGATACTGTGCCTGTGCCGATGCCATGCCGGTGCCAATGCCGATATCGAAAGATAACTTAATAAATAATACACAACGTGTCAATGTATCAAGAATTTAATGGTGTAACAAACCTTACCTCACACTTTTACAAAAGAATTATTGGCCGAACACCTTATAGCTCAAAGAAACCATTTAATTTTTTTTTCAGTGTTAACTTTAAATTATAGGTCTTTTTTTTTTTTGTGTGTGAATTTAAGCGATCATGGAGGAAATAAGCCATTTGACAGTTGTATAGGCCTATACTTTACTGTCGTAGTTTAGGCTAAACAATTTCAAAATATTGTATTAAATACTTTATAGACTATACATAATATATTGTAGACCTAGGCTACTAAAAGTCTTGTAGGCTAATAACACACTGAATGTAATCAATACACTCTGTGCATGTTTACTGGGGAGCTTGAAAACATTGTGTGTACATTTACTAAGTAGGTTATTGGGTACACAAATATAAAATATTACAGGCTCGTTAGGCCATGCAAAGTTAAAAAAAAAATGTTTCTCGGGGAAACAAAAGTTGAAAAATCGACGAGAGATGAAGCTTTTTTTTTTCCCTTTTTCATAATTTTTACACATTTTCTGGTAGGGGCCTACAGAAAAAAAACCGTTTTGCATACTGTAGTCGATTTATTTTTTTTTTAGACACAAAAACAAACATTGCCTTTTTCATCTATTCAGTTGTTTTAGACGGTTACGCAAATTGCTTGCTCTGTACGAATGGGAATCATTTTCTCCACGCGCTACTTCGGAGTTGAACAGGTTTGCATTTGCTTTTTCTTCGCACACCACAAAATATTTCGAAATACCGGACGTCTTTGGTGGCATTATGCGTTTTCTTTGTCAAAGATGTTACAGGAATCTGCAGCTAAACAACGGCCGAAGTCTTAACTATCACAGGAAACTGCGAAACCTAGAGTGAAAAACGACACCACGATGTTAAGTTAGGCCTAACGCAACGCCGATGCGTCATTTCATTTCCGGTTTTTGGTCAGCAGAATTTCACTTCGATACGAAATTCGAATAATTTTTGGTTTTAATTATACAATTAACTTGACTAAAATAATTTTTTAATTAATGGAATAATAAAAGCGATCGTCCGACATGTTGAATGAGAATGAAAGTATTTTACCCAACCACTTTGCCGAGAGCTGGCAGTGCGGCCCTGCCGTGGCCTTGAGAAAATGGCTGCTTGTGTTTTATCAGAGAGTGAGAGAGCGCCGCGCGCGCGTTAGGCCTAATCGTTACGGAAGGCATTTTTAGCGGTATGCAAAGTTAATGTGGATCGCGAATCCAAAGTAAGACGTGGCAGATTATTTATTTAAAAGTTGCTTAATTTTTA
The DNA here is from genome assembly GCA_023313725.1 of Lithobius niger. Taxonomy (NCBI): domain Eukaryota; kingdom Metazoa; phylum Arthropoda; class Chilopoda; order Lithobiomorpha; family Lithobiidae; genus Lithobius; species Lithobius niger. The sequence goes on along the minus strand of JAHWFP010021514.1, from coordinate 178,843 downwards.
TTAGCGTTGGGAAGAAGATGTCATAATATTAATGTACGAAAATGTTGTTGCTGGAAAAAATAAGCCGATTCCGGTACTTTTCCCGGTATTTCTTAACCCGGTGCCGGTCCGATACCAGTACCAGTGGTACCGGCAGCCGGTCCCGGTACCAGTATCGGCACCGGCACAGCCTTATCGATTACCCTTTACCTTGTGATTTATTCTTTATTTATAGATTTTATTGGGTTGACCCAAGATTCAGTAAAATAAATTTTGATCTATGATAATTTGAGGCGCTGCACGTGCCTGTAAGCGCTGCCTGTAAATCAAATAATTAACTTTGCATTGCCTTTGTAATTAAATAATTATTTTTTGATTTTAGCGTTTAAAAAAATAATTAATTGCTTGTAATGTTCTAGGATAACTCCACCATGTTGATAGAAGCTGCGAAGGGTGGCCACATAGGTGTCGTTCAGTTGTTGCTGGATTATCCGCATAACATGTTGACGTCTCCACCACCTCCTAATGTTGCGCAGTTAACACCTCCCAATATGGAAGGTGCTGAGGTGAGTTGATTTTTAATACAAAAAGTAGCACCGTTCGGTAGTGCTGTCTGTCAAGTGTGGTAGTAGTGTCTGGAGCCTCATAAGATTGCAAGTCTTGACCAGTATAAAGAGGAGTAATTTTTTCGGTGCTCTATGAGGGTATCCCAAAATATCCCTTATTCCTATTCAGTCTCCTTCATTCTTTTTCATTTGACAAACTGAAAAAAAAATTGATTTGATGGAGAAACGAGTGTCAGTTCAGTATCAGAATTGTTTAATAGACCTAGTATTCAATTATGAGAGTGCATCAGTCCAAAACCTAAAATCACAAACCCAAACCTGTGGGTTTGTTCTCCCGAGGGCAAATTATGCATGAAAAAGAGGGGTTCACCTAGGTAACATTTCTGGCAGACCTATAACGGCTAGGAAGATAAGGTTTGTTGTGCTGTAATTGGCCAGCTTTTTATTAAAAATCGGTAAGAGCGATTCTACTTAACCCTTCTGACGCCAGCCAGAAAAAGAGCACCTGCTAGCTCAAACCAGCCATTTTTTCGCAGTGCAAGAAATGAATGCACGTCTTCATTAAAATCCATGTAACTCCCTTTAAAAACATTGTAGAGACTTCATTTTTTTTAAACAGTTTGTAATACTTAGGCCTTAACCCGAATATTCACAGAAAAAAATTTGAGGCATATTTGGGGAGGGGGAAATGGCAAAGGTATTACAAATCAAAAAAATCTAACATAGTACTGGCTTTGAGAGCCATTTTGACCAACTTTATATGCTGAAAGAGTACTTTTTTTTTTTTATATATGTTATCTTTCTTTACACCAAAAATAAAGCAGATATGTGTGATACTTTTTTTTTTATTAAATAAAATTGTCACGCCTGTCAGTAGTGCATTAATCTCTCTCAGGGACGGCTGCCCTGCTTGGCAGCTTCCTTCTGCTCACCAAAATTTAGGCCTATTTGTAGCGCAAGAAATGATTGCATGTCAGCATTAAAATTCATGTAGAAACGATTGCATGTCAGCATTAAAATTCATGTAACTCCCTTTAAAAACGTAGTTAAGGCTTTAATTTTTTTTAAACAGTTAGTAATACTTAGGTCTTAACCCGAATATTCGCACAAAAAATTATATGGCATATTTTTTGGGGAAAAAGTGGCAAATGTATTATAAATGTAAAAAAAAAAACGTAACATAGTACGGACTTTTAAGAGCAATTTTGACAACTTTATATGCTGAAAGAGTGCTTTTTTTTCATAAACGTAATGATATATCTGTTATCCTTCTTCACACCAAACATTAAGCAAAAATGTGTGAAACTTTTTTATAATTAAATAAAATTGTCACGTCTGTCAGTAGTGCATTAATCGCTCTCAGGAGTGGCAGCTTCCTTTTCAACAAAGTTTGGGCCTATTTTGTAGAAACGGGCACGTAATCACACAGCTGTAATTATTTACATCCATTTGGCAAGCTATTCTTAATGAAAATCTTATGAGATAGTTGTTTCTCCTTCATTAGGGCTGGAAAAAAAAAGGCATTTTATTTTCAGTTGTTCCAGTGGTCGAGTGACGAAGCACTTCAGCAAACCGTAGGATAAGCCTATTCCCGACTCGGACTAGTTACATCGTGTAAATCTCCGAAATCCATATTGTTAAAAAAAATAATAAAATAAAACTCCAATGAAGAAAAATCATTTCTCAAATGTTCACACTTCTAATCAGGGTTGGCAATGATTTAATCAAAATGATTTAATCAGTTATCTAATTAATTAAATCGTTGATTAAATCATCAATAAAAATCATTGATTTAAATCATTTTAAAATTAAATACGAAATTAACGTAAAACTACAAGAAATATGCAAAATAAGATAAGCAAAAACGTTTCCAGCAAGCTCTAACACTATTTGGTTAAGGTTATCTCATCTCTTTTGGTTTTTGGTTGTCCTTTTTCCCACTGGGACGGAAAACTTGTGACACGGCCAAAGGACGAGCAAGGACATGCTCACCGGGACCCAACGTCCAACACCGTGCACCTAGCAATGAAAGACTCCATCTGTTATGGGTAAAGACTTACGGAAGAGGGGTACAACTCTGGGATTGATTAATTGGTCTATGAAAATTATCCAAATATAGTTCCAGTGCTCATTAAATATAAAGCCAAACCATTCTCAGTTGTCAGTTCGGTCCAGCCACTCGAATGGTGGACTTCACAGTAGGACAAAGTAGACCAGGAGGTGATCAATGTAGCAGAACAGTTACACACTGCAACTGCCTCCACTGCCCATGTGGAAGGGTATTTTCATAGTTTGGACTAGCGCAGTGCAAACTTCAAAATCGCTTCGGCAAAGCTGCCAATTTAGTGTTTTCGTTTAAATCTATGAATCAAAAACGTTACAGGAAACTAAGCAAAAGTGTCTTTGACTAATAGCAGTTACGCTAGCAAATGACAAGACCCAATTATTCGTAAAAAGTTGAATATATTTTGAGTAGGAAAGCCAACCAAGTTCCCATAATTGAAGCTACTGCCTAGTAAGTTGTCATTTAGGCTAGTTACTTATTGTAGCAGCTACTTTGAGTATGATACTACTAAGGCTACTACTAAGTTCTTGTAATTACTGTTGAATCTATCTTGAGTATGAAACAACAGCCTACTTAGTTGCTATAATTACTGTTAAAGCTTTTTGAATTGTAGCCTACTACAATGAACCACTAAAATAATTTTTTGAAGTTATTTTTGTGTATGCAGTATCCCACAACTTTTAAATAATGTTTACTCAAGTTTTGAAAAAAAAATTAATTAAATCAAAAAAATCATTGATTTAAATAAAAAAAAATCGATTAGGCCATTTTAAAAAAAAAAAGTTGTTACTCAGACATCGCCGCACCGCCTAAAAGCCGCCGCACGGACCTTTTTTTTTCATTTTCCTTGCTATTTACCGCGGCGCTTGCAACAAAATACGATTACGAGACGTCGGACAAAAAAAAACCATCACGAGCACCACACCAACAATAGGGATCAGATTATATCATTATTACTCTTATTACTACTTTCTATTATTACTCTTAACAACAGCAATTATTATTGTTGTTGGTGTGGTTAAAAAAAAAATGTAAAAAAAAAAACTGCCCGCCCGCATGGAAAATTTTTTTTTTCCGCCCGAGAAACAACTTGATCATCATGAACATCATGATTTTTTCCAACCCTGCTTCTAATCCAATCCTGAATTCGCGGATATGGCGGTGTAATGGATTGAAATAGAAGGCAACCGATCAAGCGACGTGAGATGAGCAGGATGGCTGCCGCGGGCCGGGGCTAAATGGTCAGCAGCGGCGGGTAAGGCTTCTGTGGTCGGCTGCGGCGAGCTGGGACTCCTTGGTCGGCAGCGGCCATTCTTATCGCGTCGTGCTCCGATCCAATCGGACGTATCGTATTTCGATTCACATAACAAATTATCGATCATTTTTCAATAAAAAGCGTTATGACCGTTCTCTTTAGTTTTATCTCTCAAAGTCGTCCATAATTTGCTAATTTACCTCGGTCTAAAGTGGTGCACGATGTAAATCAAAATCCGAATCGGCAGAGTCGCTACGTGATGCAATGGCCGCCATCTTTTTTTTTCCCGAACCTCACGGGGGAAGCAAACAAACACGACCTAGCTCGGGAAAAAATTAAATATTATTGGCTTGAAACTAGTCACGTGGGCAATATTGGCGGGAAATTGTAGCAGACACATGCATTTAGTGAATGAATACTCCAGGAGTGATCAATACACCACGCGGACTGACGTACAGCTCGATAAAGTGGCTCCCGTAAATTCTACGAGTCCGGCGCGCAACGGTTGGCTTGCCCTCCCGTTAAATTCACGGGTCCGGCGTGCAAAGGGTTAATACCGTTTGTTTGCAAGTGGAACCAAATTTTAAAAGAAAACAAATCTGGTTTGGGGCACTTAAGTACACCCTTTCATAGAATCCCTCTATTAAAAATTCTTCTTACAGAAATATTCTAAACAGTTGTAGCTAAAAATGTCGGTTGCTTACTTTGAAAATCCGGTACGGCGGCCGATTCAAACAACAGACGATTGAGCAGACCATCAAACAGTACATAGTGGTGTGGTTTTTTGTCGTGGCCTGATGAAGACAAGTTGTCTGAGCCCCTACATCTTCAGGATTACTGACTGTCGAAAGTTTGCAGAAGATATTGGAAAAGATATCTTCTTTTGTCTTGAAATTGTGCGTGAACTTTACTAACGAAATTGTAGATAGCCAAAAGTACACATTTTCCAAAACCCATGCATTAAAAGCAGATATAATAGTACCTAAACTTTACTTTTGACCGAAAAACAACACAAGCGACAAATTTCAGTTCAAATTCCCCTCACGTGATCACTTCCAATCAATATGGAAAACCAAAATGCGATTTGCACAGTTTACTTTTCTTGTTCATAGCAGACAATTATTTGGATTGGACAAGTTTGGCACCAAGCCAGGAAGAATGTGTGAAAATCTGTTTTAAACAAGCTTTTCCCGCTATGTTCTGGAGTTTAGTCTTTCTTGCGTGGTTTTATAGATGAGTTCAGTGTACATTAGGCAAGAGCTTTAACAAAATTTTAGCGTTGATGCTTAGACATGGATAGTAAAAAGTTTATAAAAGAGATGGAATTTGGCAAAAACAACTGAAGAGCAATGGAGATAAACGACTGACAATGTAGAAACGACCATTTTTACGTGGCTAATTTTTTTGCAGTGGCACACCCCCTTAATATTCCTTGACTATTGCTGCCAAGAAAATTGGAAAGGTTCCATTCATGTTTTCATTAATCTTGTTTCCAAATGTAGTCTACAATTACTGCAAAGTTTGTATTAATTAAATCCGTGACATTTACCATTGAATTGTTAGGGGAAGTGACTAAACAGACTGACTTCCTTGAAAATTTATTGCCCAACCAAAGGAGGGGATTTTTTTTGCAGGGCTCAATCAATATGATGAATTAATATTTGTGGCATCATCTATCTGATCTAATGCTGGATATTTGAGTGTTAGTCTTGCTCCCATTTCAGGCCCCAAGAGTTCCACCACATGGTTTACAGGTGGTTGCTTCTCAGGATTCTGATCCAAATTCAGCAACGTCACAGAGCTACATGACCAACCTCCAATCTGGTAGGTGTACTTTTTTCTACTGTTGGTTGTTCTGTATCTGCCATGTTTTATAATCGTCAATGATTAGTGATGAGAAATGTTTGGTAATATGGATGTGTATCAAGTTATAAGTATGCATACTATAATGATAAGGTAAACATTAACTTATGGTCAGTCACTAGTTCTTGTCTTGTACAAGTAAATACCTCTGCCAACGTTAGAATTTTAAAATAAATTTTTAAAGGGCATTTCACTGTTGATTTTACTTATCCGAGAAGAAATCTAATTTATGTAAAGTGTAACACAAATTGGTCCTTTTGCAATCTTTTTTTTTTCAGTTTGGCTTAGAAAGCGACCAGCAAGGGGCCACAAATGATTTGGGAAGCACAATTAGTGAACTGAATTTTTGGTTTCTTTAGTGTGTTGATCGGTGTCTTTAGTTGGAATTTCGCTAAAACTTTCTATAAGTGTGTTAAAATTGTTTATACTGTCCCTAGTCTTACTTCAAAATAGGAAAAATTTGATTAAATTGGATCGTGACGCTAAAATTTTGCCAGTTTTTAAACAGCGATGTTGACTGGCGTAGCTATCTTGGGCTCATTTTGAAGCTGACAAAAGCCTGTATCCAGGCCATCCAACAACATTATTCTTGGTTAATTAGCAACCAGCCAATCCCCGGATTCTTGCATGCTGTCTAGGCAATTTTTTTCCCTGTTCGTCATCCCCGATTGGCGAACGCGTCACGTGACCAGTACCGCTTGTTTGATTGGCCCAGACTGGAATCCAACATTGCAGCCACGATCGCTTTAATTTTTCGTAGCGAAAGTGGTTTAGTGTGTTAAATGAGGTAAATGAATCGAGAGGATGGAAAACCCGCGGTGAAGACGAGTGAGAAAAATATTTATTCCTGTGATAGTTTAGAAGCCTCAGTACCCCCCTACGAGTGTGATTCAGTTGAACATACAAATATTAACACAATTATTAACTTTGATTGCTTGAATTAAATGATAAACTGTAAGTAGTCCTACACTTGATGGCAGATTGTAAAAATTTCCATTTGAAATCAACAGAATGACTGTGAAATGCTGTGAGGGCGGGTGGGTTGGGCCAGCCGGTCTCAATAAATTTGTGGGTGTTATGAACATTGCAGGCAGAATTCACGACAAAACATTTAGTCGCATTCAAACGTAGTTTGTGAAAGTATCACGTATACTGCCACTATTGAGTGTTTGAAAGCTGCTCATTAACTGACGAAAATTGCCAACACTAAGCATTTAGACCCTGATGATGAAATAAATAATGTCAGAGGTCGAAATACTCAGATGCACAGGGGCAATTAGCACTCCAAAATTTCGAATTGCATTCCAGCAGCTATGATTGGAGTGCAAATTAGCACTCCAGCTAGGGATTGTTAATAATCCAGTTATGAAAATTAAACAAATTGTTAGGATGCCGATTCAATTTCGTAACTGTATTGTATAAAAAAAAAAAAATTCAGTCGAAACAATTCAGTCGTAACGCAGCGCTAAGCATGAAGGCATGCTATTCGATGTTCATTTGTTCACGCGAGCGTCTTCCACACTCCAATGTACCAGTCAGCTTCCGATGGTCTTTTGTCACGCGAGCCACTTCCCACCCTCCAACGCGCTGCTGGGCCACTGCGTTCGTAATTTAAGATGGTGAAGAAGAGACAACATACGTTGGGCTTATATACTTCATCAAAACAACCGTGACTGACGACGTTCTTCCAAGGCAAAGAAAATCAAGCGAAAGGTGACAATGTTCCTTTGGATGGAAGCCTTTCCAACGAGCCATCACCCAATGAAAGTGCTGATTTTTTGGGTATTGCATTCAGTGACGACACCACAGGGGCTCGTCGCAATATACGCGTACGTGCGGGCCAACAAACAACGTGCGCAGCAACACTATAGTAAGAGAAGAAGAAAAGGGAGGCAACATGGCCGCCATGGAACACAGAAAAATACAGGCATTATTTATTTACCACAATAATTTGTCCTTCCCACGCTGGCCGATTGTGTTTTCAATTGCACAATTGTAAACCTGAGACATTAATTGTTTTAAAAAACCACTTGTTGCTGGTCTAACTGTGACCTGCGTTTTTTAATTATTGCCGATACGAACACGTACTGGCCAATTGTGCACACAACGACATCTCTTGGGGCTCACAAAATCCGATGCTTTCACCACGACACACGTACAATTTTTGGTGAGTTTAAACTCACCAAATATTTTACGTGTGTCGTGAAAGAGATATCGTCGTGTGTACAATAGCCAGTACGTGTTCGTATCGGTAATAATTTAAAAAAAAACGCAGGTCCAGGTTGGAACAGCTACAAGTGGTTTTTTAAAACAATGGCCCAGGTTTACAATTGTGCAATTGAAAACACAATCGGTCAGCGTGGGAAGGAAAGATTATTGTCGTAAATAAATAATGCCTGTATTTTTCTGTGTTCCATGGCGGCCATGTTGCCTCCCTTTTCTTCTTCTCTTACTACAGTGTTGCTGCGCGTGTTGTTTGTTGGCCCGCACATAACCGTATATTGTGACGAGCCCCTGTGGACGACACGGACACATCAAAACCAACTACCAAGAAAACAGCACAATGGTGTTTACGTTAAGACAGTGCAAAGTTGGCTCGTCGACTTTCCTTGGTTAAAATACGTGGCGTCGGGCAAAATAGTCAAGTTTTGGAATTGGGTACAAAGAGTGTCCGAGTAGCTTCCCAATTAATTTTGTGTTGAGTATCAAGGCTGTGGGTGGCGATGCTGTTAGGTATCACTCGATTTTTTACGTCGGCAAAATGTTGCTTTAACCTCGTGTGCACTCCTTTTGCAACATTTTGCTGACGTGAAAAATCGAGTGATGACTAACAGCATTGCCACCCAGAGCCGTGAGACTCAACACAAAATTAATTGGGAAGGTACTCGGACACTCCTTGTCTCTAATTCCAAATCTGACAGACATTTGAGAGGACTAGAGTCTATTGCGATTCTCGAACACCAGCGTAGCAATCATGCTCTTAAGAATCTACAAGGGCCCTCAAACCCCGACATATGCTACCTTGTTAATAAAGAGGCTGTGGCGCAGCTGCGCATGAAGTGGGGTCATATAGCCTTACTAGTAACTTAGGCTACGCAGGACGAATCACGACAACATTGGCCAAAATACAACAAGATGTAAGGAGTGTGGACTTTACAAAACAGGCCTGAAGAAGACAGATGTGCCCTAAGCTGTCGAAAATTTGCGAGATATTGGGGCTTAATGTTTTTGTTCTAGTGCGAATATCAACTTGTTTTGAAGTACAAGTGTAAATCCAGTGCGTTTTGGTGCTTCTGGTGTGAATAACTACTAATTTTATCTTTAAAATTCCGTTTATTTGTTTGCTGCCTGTGTGTTTCGCTCCAAGTAATCTTTTATTTCTTTCAGTGTCAAGACTGTCGGATACCTTGATGAATATCCGGGAGACTTTGTCACCGAATGTTCAGTCCAGTTCTGCAAAGTCCAATGGTCAGAAGTCCTTTCTACGGAACAAGAACAACAATAATAGTAATCCCAGGGGAATGGGCGATCCGCTAACAACGGCTGAGCTTCAGCAAATTAAAAATACGCCACAAGTGAGTATAAAAAAATAATAAACATGTATGAATCTGGGAAATGTTTTGTATAAAACTGTACTGAACACTTTGACCCAACTAAACCAAACAAACATGTTTCGAACTAGTTATCTTAAATTAGTCGTTTTTTTTAAAGTCTTTATCCGAGAATGCCTCCCCAATTGTACTTATGCATTGTTTACTTTTCCTACTAGCGTTTTAAATCATCCTCACACAATCAACGTACCCCATGAGCTCTTTGTGGATTTAGTCCTTTGCCAGTCTCCTCGGTAACCGAAGTGCGCATGCTCAATCGCACCCCTCTTATATAAATGCCTAGGCGTTTGCGGGCAGCAGGTTCAATGGTGGCCTACAAAGAATTTGGAGTGCACTTTCAACGATCGTGTGAATATTGAGGAAATAAAGCAAATTCAAACTACTTGTACAGTAATAAAACATTATAAAATGATTAAAAAGGAAGTAGTAACAAGCGTTGTGAGGAAAGAATGTCCAGTGGCTGTTATCATTACGAGTAGGGATCGACCGAGTCCGGATGTATCCGGATGATGCGGTATCCGGTGAGATCCGGATCCGGCAATTATATTGAGCTGGATACTGGTTGCAACACAACCAAAACATGCCTCGCTAAAACAAATCTTAGTAAAATAACTAAACGATCTACGGGTATAAAAAATTGCATATGTAATAATTACAGTGTAAATTATTGCGCAAAAATATATTTGGGATAATCGTACAGTATTAGGTTTTCATAACCAAAAATAAAAGTTTAAGTTCGACTACGTAAATGCATTTACGAAAATATTCACCTTCCGTTGCAGTACATGGGATACCTTGAAACGATCGTCTTCTGGTTATTCTTCCATTACAGCGTTGTTTACGGCTTCCGAAATCCTTTTCTTTAAATTTGTAATACCGTAGAAGTAGTTTAAAGTTGTTTTATTCCCTAATTTTATTCGCTATCGTTGAAAGCAATCCGTTTATGGCCGCCATCGCGTTCCCACTCCCAGCCGGCTGTCCGCCAATAGACGCGCACCTGCTAGCTCCAATGGCTGTGACCTTAACTCGCATCGCATGACGTCACTTGCGAATGTCCCCGGCTGCGATGAGTGATCATGTGCTATACACGTGCCAACCGGGGAATCCGAGCTTTCCAACGCGACGAAGATGGCGGCCATTTTTTGCATAGTTGAGTTACGACAGCTTGAACCAAGGTCTAGTTTTAGCAAACAAAAGTAATTTCACGCCAATTTTGACGACACGGCCAACAAAATCATCAATTGAGAAAAGATGATATTAAATTAAATAAATCTAAAATAGGCTTGCCACACTACCTAATTCATTCGGAATTACACCTACAATTGCAATGGCGGTTTTTCTTTGCAAACGGGGCTTTGAATCGAGGGTTCAATCCGAAAAGAAAGACGGTTTAATGACGGCATCAAAAACTAGCAAGAAATAATAGCATGATAAACCAAAGATGACTTCCATGTTGCAAGAGTCGAGACAGTTTTGTTCATAAAATGAAAAAAAAAATACAGCTATTTATATGTTAGTTTCGTTCCTTTTTTTTTTTGCTTTTGGTCTCTGTTATACCGTGCGCAATACAAAACGGAACGAAAGCAATTTAACAAAGCTGTAAATAAAAGACCTGTTGTGATTTGGATTTTTTTTAATGCAACCAAAATTCAATAATTTTAATCTAAAATAAATGCATGGACTACATACTGGTTTCACAAATATTGCACAATTTTGCAAATTATTTGTCGAAATAAAGCAGGCCAATCAATAAGTAATCCTTCAACTAGAAAAATGTTTTCTGACTGATTAACCTAATAAGTGCTTTGTTGGACTGTTTAAAAAAAATTTGCAGAATTTAGCAACATTGCAAAACAGTAGCCTACATGTAATTATACTATACAAACAAAAACGTTAAGTGTGCCGTAAAAAAATGGGTTATATGATTGAAGTTTCATTTTACTGGTTAAAATGTACACGGATAAAAATTGGTGATTTTTAATTGAAATAATTAAATGTACAATTCAGAAAATTGCATCTGTTTAAGTGATGTTGTGCTTTACCAATCATATACGTTACGTAAAGCACAACAGCACTTCAACAGATGCAATTTTCTGAATTGTACATTTGATTATTTCAATTAAAAATCACCAATTTTTATCCGTGTACATTTTAACAAGTAAAATGAAACTTCAATCATATAGCCCCTTTTTTTACGGCTATGGTGTCGCGCTGTAAAGGTTTATGCATGCAGTCGATTGTTGCATGCACGAAGAATGAATCAGGAGTTTGCTAAGTGGCATTGTTCCCTAAATACAATGGTTAAAACAATGTAAAACAATGTAAAACAATAAAAATGATCGTTTAGGGTCTCGTAACTCCGGAATGGATCGACCAATTGAAAAAGTGGTCCCTGTAAGGTTGAAGCCCAGGGAAATTTCTGGCTCAGATCATGATTCAGATTTTAGGCAGGCGCAGTAGTTTTTTCTGAAACCGTGTCAGCCAAGAAGAACAAGAACAAGAACCAGAAGAACAACAACAAGAAATAAACAGTTTTCAAATTTATGTGTGGCTTCCTACGTTTACTCTTGCACGGAATTGCATAAGTTGGTGTAAAGTTTGGAAAAGTTGCTATCTACTGTCTGGCCAAGTTTGGTCGAAATATATTGAATAGAAACGAAGAAATTAATAGTTTGAGTTTTGCTGGAGAGAGGACTTCAATCATATATCGCCGTGTATGATACTGGTACTCATAATAGCGTAAGACTTCTACGTGTTTAATGTAAGAAAATAATGTGAAACAAAGCGAAAAATTAACACCATAGCTGCAACTTATAAGGGGAAAAAAATAACAGCTTTTTTGCATTTTTGTGTGCGAATTACCTGGTATCCGGTACCGATCCGGAACCGATCCGGCACTGACATCAAATTATCCGGAACCGACCCGGATCCGGCAAAACGGTATCCGGTCGATCCCTAATTACGAGTAAGTTGAAACTTTCGTTACCGCTGTTTACATATTCGAACTTCAGGATTTTTTCTTAAAAATGAAAATGTAGGACGATGGTCCCAATTAAATTAAATTTCTGCGCAATAATTTTTCCAATGTAATTATTACGTCTGTGAATTTTTATACTCCTAGGCCGCTTACTTTTTTTTATTAAAATTTATTTTCGTGAAGCATGGAACTTGTTCGCGGCAGCCATGTTTCGGCGATATGCTTTTTCAACAGGAAAATGAAAATGGTGTCGGGCCTAAAAGGGTTAACCTTGCGGCACCTCATGGCTTCTTTTCAATTCCTCGTGTTAAAAAATAAAAGCCGGAAAGTGCACAAATATGCATTAAAAATCCGTTTCGGCTGTTCTTGAGCAATTATCAAGAGTAGCAAGTAATGTTTTTACGTGCTACTCAGGGTAATGGCTCTGATATGAGCCGAAACGTACAGCTTTAACCTTTTTGAACTTAGCATCATTTTTCATTTTCAGGCTCAAAAAGCCTATGGCTGAAACATGGCTGCCATGAATAAATTGCATGCCTCACGAAAATTAACTGTAGTAGAAAAAATCTAAGCAGTCTAGGAGTATAAAAAATCTCGACGCAATAATTATATTGTAAATTATTGTGCAGAAATATAATTGGGACCATCGCCCTACATTTTCATTATTACAAAAATTCTGAAGTTTGACTGCGTAAAAATGCGAACGGAAATTTCAACTTGCAGTACTCGGGGAAACCTTGGAATAATAATATTAGGGATCGACCGAGTCCGGATATATCCAGATCCGGCGCCGGATAATGCGGCATCCGGCAAGATCTGGATCCGGCCATTATATTGAGCCGGATACCGGTTGCAACACAACCAAAACTTGTCGCCGTAAACATGTTGCATGCCTTGGTAAAATAAATCGACGTAAAATAACTAAGCGATCTACGGGTATAAAAAATTGCAGATGTAATAATTACAGTGTAAATTAGTGCACAAAAATATACTTGGGATAATCGTATTAGGTTTTCATAACTAAAAAAAAAAAAGTTGAAGTTCGACTACGTAAATACGCTTACGAAAATATACATCTTCCGTTGCAGTACATGGGATACCTTGAAACGATGGTCCTCTGGTTATTCCTCCATTACAGCATTGTTTACGGCTTCCGAAACCTTTTTTAAAGTTTTTATTACCGTAGAAATAGTTTAAAGTTGTTTTATTCCTAATTTATTTTCGCTATCGGTGATAGCGATCAGTTTACGGCCGTCATCGCACTCCCACTCCCTGCCGGCTGTCCGCCAATAGACGCGCACGTGCTAGCTTCAATGGCTGTGACCTTGACTCACTTCGCGTGACGTCACTTGCGACTGGCCCCCGTAGCGATAGTGATCACATGCTATACACGTGCAAATCGGGGAATCCCAGCTTTCCAACGCGACCAAGATGGCGGCCGTTTTTGCATTGTTGAGTTACGACAGCGTGAACCAAGGTCTAGTTTTAGCAAACAAAAGCAATTTCACGTCAATTTTGACGATACGGCCAACAAAAACATCAATTAAGGTAATTAAAAGATATTAAATTAAATGAATCCAAAATAGCCGTGCCAAAGTACCTAATTCAGTCGGAATTAGGCTACACCTCCATTGTATGCAATGGCGATTTTTCTTTGTAAACTGCGCTTTGAATCGAGAGTGCGTCGGGAGTTTAGAAACGGTTTTGAAGTGACGATAAATCGGGGTTTGGACGCCAAGGGGTTAAATTCGAAAAGTAAGACGGTTTAATGACGACATCAAAAACTAGCAAGAAATAGTAGCATGATAAACCATAAACCATAAACCATAGCATGATAAACCATAAACCATAGCATGATAATAGCATAAAATGAAAAAAAAATACAGCTTTTTTTTATATTGATTTCGTTCCTTTTTTTTTTTTTTGCTTTCGGTCTTTGTTATACTGTACACAATACAAAACGGAACGAAAGCAATTTAAAGCAGTAAATAACAAACCTGTTGTGATTTTGATTTAGTTTTAATGCAACCAAAATTCAATAATTTTAATCTAAAATAAATAAGTGGACTATATAACTGGTTTCACAAATATTTCAAAATTTTGCTAATTATTTTTCGAAATGAAGCAGTAGGCTAATCAATGAGAAATAACTAGAAAAATGTTTTTTGACTGATTAACCTAATGAGTGCGTTGACTGTTTCAAAAAAAATTTGCAGAATTTAGAAACGTTGCAAAAACGGTTCTGTAGCCTACGTGCAATTATACTATTCTGGTACTCGTAATAGCGTAAGACTTCTACGTGTTTAATGTAAGAATATAATGTGAAACAAAGCGAAAATCAACACCATAGCTGCAACTCGTAAGGGGGAAAAATAAAACACCTTTATTCGTTCTTGTATGTGAATTACCCGGTATCCGGTACCGGTCCGGATCTGGCACCTAGATCCGGAACCGACCCGGCACTGACATCAAATAATCTGGAACCGACCCGGATCCGGCAAAACGGTATCCGGTCGATCCCTAAATAATATCCACTGGAATTTCTTCCATCACAGTATCTATTACTTCAACAAAACTCGGAAAAATTCCGGAAAAAAATTACCGCACACTTTGACAATCAAAACAACAGCTTTGTCCTGCGAATTAACGATGTTTTGTAACACCTAAATTTCACTTCGTCCAAGTTTAATTCAAATGTTATCGCACAAATTCCCCCGGGTTCAATCTTAATTTGTCGAGACCAAGAATTCATTTACACAAGCAAATAACAGTAACAATAAATAGACATTTATTTCATAAATTCTTAGCATGTTAGTACTCGTTATATTTGCCCCTAGTAGGCTACACCGAAAGCTGTTAATAGCTTTGATCGAATTCAATAAATTAAATTCAGTCGGCAAATTAAATTCATCAATAGGCCTACTAAATAGTAATTCGCCATAGGCTATAAATAGGCTATATAAATAATTTAATAAATAGGCTAATCTTCTTTTTCCACAAAAAGCTTGATAAAACCTGAGGTTTATCTAGAATTACCTTCTTAAGTGTACCTTAATATTTCGCAAAATATAACCCAACCTCTGCTTTTCTTAAATTTCCTCCCGGCTTAATTTTTGCTATGCGACAAGCCTTTGGGCAGAGAAAAATATTTCATATAAATCCATAAGAAGCTCGGCTTCCTTTTACCGTGGATTAATTATGCTATTCGGAGAAAAAGTACCCAATATTTCAATTATTCTTCCTTATTCCATACTATAGGAATAGCAAACAAATAAATACATGTAAATACAAATCATATGACACTAATTCGGTTTTTCTGGCTGGCGTATTGGCGCATAATAAATTCAAATTTCGAACAGTTAAATACAGCATTTTTTTATAGTTTTAGTGTACTCACAGACCAAACGAAGATTCAATGTACTCACGAACCAATTGAAGGATTGAAGGTCGAAACCACGGTGTCGAACAATGTTCAGTAACTCAAAACGGGCCTCATAATTAACAGGTGGACGAACGAGATGGAACAATAACGGCATAAACTTCAATGCTGTTGTAAATGAGTATCAGTTCCATTTTTTTTTTTCGGATAACTTTGTCACAATGAAATTCCTCGCTGCTTCGTTAGTAGAAGACTAAAACTGCTTCTAGACGTTCAGGTAAACGGCTGCCATTACCCTCTGACTTTGACGTGCTTCCATCGAAACGCAAGCAACCTCACTCGTCATGGCGTCGTTCAGCATCACGTCCTTCTTCATGCATGTTCCCCAACATGGCTCATGTAACCAGTTGTAGACTAACAGGACGGACTATGAAGAAATTGGGAGAGGCCACTTCCCGAATTTACTACGACGGACCATCGAAACTTGCTTCATCACCAACGAAAATGCAAGCCAGAAGTAACACGATTTCCTTCTCGTTACACACATTATGTAAATTTCGCCATTAGACGTCAACGACGATTCCCAGCGCCACCGCACGCCAAAACCGGAAGTTGAAGAGCGCCATAGCCAAACCGAAACTAACGCCGTAGCCAAACCGAAACTAACGCCGTATAGTTCATAAAAACGAAAATTAACACTTGAACACACAAAAATTAAATTAAATAATGTTAAATCGACGTTACAGTTTTTAAAGATATTTATTACTTCTTCCGAAATCATTTTTTGATGTTTTAATACCAAACAACTATCAAATGGCTGATTTCCTCCATGATCGCTTATTTTCACAAAAAAGACACTCTCAGTCTTGTCTTCTTTGTGAAAATAAGCGACCATGGAGGAAAATAAGCCATTTGACAGTTGGATTTGAATTTCACAGTAGTTCTAATTAACAATGGTTTTACCGTACAACTATTTCAAAGTAGCTTTATTTGTTCTATATTCATGATCGTTAAAAGTGCACTTCGCATTTTTCTTAGGACGCCATTTTAACCATCGTGATTGGTTGCCTGCAAGTGACACGCTTGTGCTAGCACTAATGGATGTGACTTCAATTCTCTTCGCGTGACGTCACTTTTGACCGGGGCCCTAAGCGATGAATGGTCACGTGCCTCGAACGAACCACTCGGCACTTACGATACTGAAGAGTTTTAAAAACTGCTGTTAAAATGGCACATTTTAATTCAAGGAAGAAAGTCAGTGACGTACAAGTTAATGACATCGTTCATTACAGGCAAGGAAAATGGGATTCCCAGGTCTCAAACAAGACCAAGATGCAGCCGTGCGTTTTGTTCCTGGTTTACGGTGGCTTAAACCAAGGCATATTTTCAACAAAAGCAATTTCACACCAATTTTGACGACAATGCCAACAAAAACAATTAAGTAGGGATCGACCGAGTCCGGATATATCCGGATAATTCAGTATCCTTCCGGATCCGGTAATTTTTTTAACCGGCTCCGACCGAATCCTACACGAATAATCAACTTCATTTTTTCTTTTCTCCTTAATAAAATCAATAAGTGATCTATGATTAGAAAAAATTGTAGATGAATTGCATTATACGGTTAATTATTGTAGAAAAATATAGGCTACTTGGGACCACCGTAATTACGTTTTTATAATTTAAAGAAATTGCGAAGTTCAACGTACGAACTTACGTGCGTACGAAAATATTCAACTTGCAGTACCCAGGAGACCTTGAAATGATAACATCCACGGGTTATTCTTCCATTACAGCATCGTTTACTGCTCCCGAAATCTTTTTGATGTTTTTAATATAGTAGAAGCACTCGTAGTCTGTGACCGATTGGCCTAACGTTTAGCAGCCTAAACAATAGCAGGAGTTTCAGACGTTTTGAATGGCCACCTACTTATTGAATCTGTTAAGTTTGTGGGAGTAATCTGCACCAAATAAATCGTAAAATCCAAGGAAGAACGGTGATTACTGGAACAGAATACGTTAGTTGATTGCTGACTGTTTAAGGAGGCCAAGACTTTATTATAACGTTGGTCTTTGTTGAGCAGTGGTTTTAGAGCAACTTGATCCACCATGAGCAGTCATTTTTGAATTGAACAGTGCAATGCATGATGGTACTTTTCCGTAAAAATAAAAGTAACTAATTTGTTTTTAAAATTAATTAAAACTTTTAAATTAAACTGAATCTTTTGTGTTAATAAATTATAAATTAAAAAATATTTTATTTATATTTTTTATAAATAAATAATAAAAGAATACAGTAAACCCCTGTTATAACGAAATGAAGGGTAACCTACCAAAATGTTTGTTATATCCGGATTTCTTTATATACGGATATAACCCCTGTAGCAGAATCAGAGCGACGCACGACGCTACGTCGCAGTACGATTTACCCTGCACTTTTTTCTGTCTTAGTCTTCTTTTTGCGATAATTTCGCCAATAATTGACCGATTTTAACGTTCAAATACACCATTTTAACAGTTTTTTCGAGAGCTTTTGAATGGTGCTATTGTCATGACGATAGGTTTGGTCGTTCTCAAGTTGTTTAGCTAAAACAACCTACAAAGGTCTCGACAAAAAGTTGTCGCAAGAAACTTGTTCATGAACCCAAATTGGCCTAACTCAAAATTTTACACAATGCAAAATTCCATCTTCACACCCTTCCTGCCACCCGCAGACCGTTTTTAGTTTGCAAAAAGCTTGTCGCAGACTGGCTGAAAATATTCTGCTTCTGGGGATATAACGAAAAAATGTGTTATAAAAAAAAAAACACTACTGCAAAAAAAAAAAAATGAGTCACTTTCATTGATGCTGACCTTTAAAATACAAGTTATTATTGTATACATTAGCCAACTGCGGTAACGTAACAACACATTAGGCTTTAGGCCTATGAAGATTACTGACTTTCAAAATAAAATATCCTACAAGCTATCGTATACTGTGCTTACATTAGCCAATTGCGATAATGTAGGCAACACGTTAAGCCTGTTGAAAGAACACACGTTCTCTAGAGATTAAAATGATACCTTAGGCATACATTGTAAATGTGTGGCATTTAGTTAAAAAAAACACTCTAGGCCTAGGAAGATTACTGACCTTCCAAATACCTTAAAGTTATTAACATACTAGCTGAAGCCCGTGCTATGCACGGGTGGTGTTGAATGCACGGTTTGCAACACTGATTAGGTATGGTAGCTGATGTGTGCGTCAATGTTCGAACGAAATAAGTTTCTTCAAAATGTTGCGCATACCTGGTAACAAATGCTAATTTTCGTTCGCCTCGCTCACTCACTCAGGCAGCACATCCTGTGACTCAGAGCCCCCCCCCCCCCCCCCCGCCACTGCTAAATGGCACTCTCTTTATTCTTCAAAGTTCATGTTTGCGGAAATATCAGCGCTCATTGTGACTCGAATACTAACCCCTCCCCCCCCCACCGACTAATGATCCCTGGTTTGTAATGCTCATCTCTTTTATTCTACCAGCCATGTTCATGCTGGTAGAAATAAATAAGGCTCAAGGCACTCTCGAGAAACATGCTATCCTGAAAAGCTTCACCCATCGTCCGTGACTTCGTTCTGCTCGTAACAGCTGGTCGAAACTGGGCACCACCGACATTTTGTTTACTTTTTTAACAGCACAGAAATGATTGTTGAAATGATTGCGCATGATTGTCGAAGTGATGTATGCGAATATCAACCATATCAAAAGCCTATAGGCCAAATTGACGATGTTACAATGGTGTCAGCAAACATAAAACTACTGAAGGAGTAATTCACCTATACATGTGTCACGAAAAAAGTAGGGAGGAACAGTTGAGGAATGAGCGGCTGAGGTAACGGGTGGGGTGAAGTAATATTTGGGCCTTCCCTCTGGAAAGATTTATAACAAGATGGGGAGGGGATATATTGGGGAAAACTGATTTATCTCTGGGGATGGGAACAGGGCAACTTCTTCTCCCTCAATTCACCTCAGGGCAGCTACCATCCATTCCTACTTCTGCCCTCCCCCTCCCCTCTCATTATAGGCCCTCCCTCCTCCGTACACCACTGATCCATTTTTTTATTTTTATTATGTGTCTTTAAATAGTTTATCCCCTCTCCACAGATATATGCCCTATCCCATCCCTGGTTACGTTTTTGTGTATTTTGTACTGAAACTTCCCCCAATTCCCCCACCCCCCAGTCGTCATTCCTACTTTTTTTTGTTATTTCCGTGTACTGAAATTTAAAATTCCTTGTCACTCATCATTACTTCATTTGTGCACTGAAACTTCACATAGCCTCTCTTCTCCACCCCCCCCCCCTCGTAGCTTATCCCTACAATTTTTTTGAACTGAAATTTGAAAAATTCCCTCCATTCCTACCCAGGCATGGCGTCAAAGCACAGAAGGAATGGGGGGGGGGGGGAGGTGGCGGCTGGATTCACCCCTTAGGAAAGCACTATTTTCTCCGGGGAACTGCTGGAAACGTTTTGGGACAAAATTTCATAGTGTGTAAAAAAAATCGGGTCATCATAATTTCGAATACAGATTTTATTGCACCACTACATACTCACCTCTTTAACCCCCCCCCGACTCATTTTACTTCCATACTCAATTCGAAAATGAACCCCTTCCTAATCCAGCATGCTCACCCTTATTTTTTTATTTAACTGAAACTTCTAAAATCCCCTCCCCCGCCTACTATTTTTTGGCACTAAAATATCCCACCCTGCGTTTGTTATTGCTTCTGTTATTGTTTTGCCTGGTCTTTTGTATCAGCGGAATTATCTTTCTCTTCCCCCCCCCCTCCCCCCTCGGCCCATCACCATTGCTAATGCTTTCCTCTATGTAATGACCGCTCCCCCATTATATTCTTCCACGTTATCAGCGGTAGATGGCATCGTACGCGCTGCTGCCCTGCCTTGCCTTTCTTGGTTTATGGTTTTCGATGTCGACAATACATGGCGTGGGCTGTCTATATAACTTTTTTTTCACACAGACCAACCGGATCCCAAGAAAATGATGAGTTTCAATTTTCCGTATTTTTACAAATTCCTGCCTCGCTCGCTTTATCGTGCTCGCTGCGGCTAATTATATAACATCAGAAACCCACACCCAAAACATTCCCCGGGCAACCGAACTCCGGGCAACCGAAATCTGGCCGTCCAAAAACGTGATGCGAATGACTCCTGAGATCCGAACGACGCCTCGGATCCGGGTCTTGTAAAAAAAATTACTTGTTGGCTGAACTGACGTGAACCCTCGACTGTTAACTGCTGTTAGTGTTAACCAAATACGTGTTACTATCTCTAAGCACCGCTTTAAAGATCTTATTTCTGGGTTCTGCGTTACTGTAAAAAATAAATATTTAGGCCTACAATGCATTGCACAATGCATTATCATTGCAATATCATTGCAAGGGAAAGTGCAAGGGCAAGTAAGGTAACTTACGCAATTCGTCATTTTCTTCACGCAGGCCTTCTATTTCCTTGCGTAGGCCTTCGATTTGTGTTCTTAGCGCCCGAACTAAATTAGCTATTACGAAATAATTAAAATCAGTTCAGTTCCGTTAACAGTACATTTTAGTTGACTAAAGCTCTCTTATATACCTGAAGCACCAGAGTGACCGTCAGCGACGACATTTTGTAGTTTGTATTACCCGCAAACTGCGCATGGCCAACTCGGCAGCGAGGAAGGCAGCTTCAATCTCAGTTGACCATTGCGCGGCGTAAATGGTGATCGCGTAAATGAATCGTATATGGCGCGTTGTGTCATGGTATTGACTATTAACCCAAAGTAGCGATAAATATACGATTTTCGAAGCGATATACCTGTGTCTTTGTGAAAATACACCTAAAAAGCCGAACATCTGAGACAACTGAGAGTGGAGTGATGAGGACCTTCGAAAATCACCAAACCAAACCAAACCTGAAACACCGTAAAACTCAATATGGTTTTCGATATTGACAATAGATGGCGCAGTCTGTCTATGGGCGTGACGGCCTTGCCGGAATTGACCGTGAACCCTCGACTGTTAACTGTTAATTAATACCTAAATTCAACCAACACAACAACCATATGAGCCAAAACGAATTTTTAACGTATTAACTACCTTCACGGTAAGGCCATTAAAAAAAAGAAAAGGTGGTTCTCAGGCCCTCCCGCACCGATTTTTTGACGGGAAATAAAAAGAAACGACGCGGCAAAAATAGCAGTTACCGAACAAAAATAGCCCTTAATGAGAAATTGAAATGTAAAATTACTATTCTTGTCGTTAAATAATTGTGTGGACACATGCTACGAAGCATTACGAGGCAGTATTCTTTATTTTATCCAAAGTAAAAATTAATTGCCCAAAATGTACAGAAAAATACGGTCGAAAAATAAAAAAAATTAAAAATAAATTCCGCCCGCCCGCACGGATTTTTTGAGAAAAATGCCCGAGAACCTACTTTCTTTTTTTAAGTGGCCTAACGTGATTATTTTTATTATTGATTTCTGGGCTGTGTGAGTGAACCGGAAGACGGACCGGAAGTTGCGCCGATTGTACGGAAGTTGGTGTCACGTACCTAACTGATTTAATGATTTTACATATACTTTAACTGCAGTTAAAGTGTTAACCGAATACTAAATTCAACCAATACACCAACCTTTAACGTAGCATCTACTTTCACGGTCTGACTATTATTATTACTACTTTTCTGGATTTTCTGTCAGTGGACCGGAAGCCGATTTAGCGATCTTATATATATGATACATAGCCAACTGCGATAATGCATCACATTAGGCTAGGCCTATGACGAAAAATTTGTTACTAAATGCTTTTATTGATACTGACT
This sequence comes from Lithobius niger, assembly GCA_023313725.1. Classification (NCBI taxonomy): domain Eukaryota; kingdom Metazoa; phylum Arthropoda; class Chilopoda; order Lithobiomorpha; family Lithobiidae; genus Lithobius; species Lithobius niger. Next base: position 156,291 of record JAHWFP010021514.1, on the reverse strand, counting down.
AGTCATTACGTATAGAGATGCACCGGTGTTGGCATCGGACATCAGAAGTTGGCCTTTTTTGGCTACATCGGCCATCGGAGCATCGGCATCGGTTTTAGGCAGCAGATGTTAAAACATTGGATATCTACAATTAAAAAAATCATTTTATTAACTTCTGGGTGCTAACTTCTAGCCCTACAGAAATTCTAAATTTTATTTATGAAATCCTCCTAATTATTTTCCATTCCATGAAAAACGTAAGTGGTTTCACTTTACTTTCTTAAATATCGGAATCGGATATCGGTCGATGTTTTTTCAACATCGGAATCGGCATTTTAGCACGTCGGTGCATCCTTAATTACGTATTGTATACATTAGCCAACTGCGATAATGTAACAACACGTTAGGCTATGATGATTACTGACTTTCAAAATAAAATATCCTACAAGTTATCGTATACTGTACATACATTAGCCAACTGCGATAATGTATGCAACACATTAGGCCTGTTTAAAGAACACACATTCTCTAAAATGATACTTAGGCATACACTGTAAATTTGTGGCATTTTGGAAAAAAATGGGTAATTTTCTTGCGATGCAGTTTTCAAAACTTAAGTCAACATTGTCAATTCGACAAAATCCAATGCTCTTAAAGCAGCATCAGGGTAGCCCAGCTGTGCTTGCAGGAAGCTTCGTACTAAAGCAATTGCTTCAAAAGCATCAGGCGCTTTTACTTCTTTTGTTTGTTGTGAATCGTCATCGTCTGAATCTTCGTGTTGAGTAGGCCTAGTTGGTAGTAGGCCTACAGACTGCTATCTCTTGGTCGGTTAATTCAGGGGTTGTTTGCTCATTATTGTCAAACGAGATGAATTCATCTGGTAGATAGTCATCAGGGTCTAAAGGCAACTTGCTAATCAACTCGCGCACTTCAGCAACATCATCGTCATTTTCAGGCACATCATCGTTATCATCATCGTCATTTTCAGGCACATCATCGTTATCATCATCGTCATTTTCAGGCATATCATCGTTATCATCATCGTCATTTTCAGGCACATCTACGGGAACATCAGTTGGGAAGCCAGCTTTAACGAAACAATTAACGATATTTTTTTGTGAGACATTCCACCATGCTCCTGTTAGCATGTTTACAGCCATGGCCAAGTCAATATTTGTTTCTATATTCAGTTCCATATTGAGCAGAACACGACCCAGCAAGCACCGACGATATGCAGCTTTCAACGCATGAATGATGCCCTGATCCATGGGTTGCAAGCTAGAGGTTGTGTTGGGGGGGGGGGGGAACCATAGTTGTTGCTTAGTCTAGTTTCCATTATGCGCACTGCAGTTGTCAATAAACAAAAGTACTTTTCTTTTTTCTTTAATCATCCATTGATCGAAATCCAACTACCACGAGTTGAAAAGTTCGGTGGTGACCCAAGCATTTTTGTTTGAAAAGTATTGAATGGTTCTAGTGTTTAAATTCCGAAAACAACGAGGCTTAGCTGATTTGCCAACGACTACTGGCTTGGCTTACACTTGTGACTCCCATAAAAATTCGCACACAACAGGATGGTGATACGATCTTTTTTAACCTTACCCCCATGCCATTGTTTTCCTTTAATGTTGTAGGTTCTACTTGGCATCATCTTGTACACTCGCCCGGTTTCGTCTGCATTGTAAATATTGGCTGGCTTGTATACTTCACCAATTTTGGTAATTTTTCCTCCCATGTATCGCACTCAGCATTGTCAACAGCAGCAGCTTCCCCACAAATTGCTTTACTGGAAATAGAGTGGCGATCGCGAAATCGACATAACCATCCATTTGACGCCGTAAAGTTATGACCTAAAATGTATGCTAAACTCTGCGCCTTTTGCTTCATTAAGGCTCCAGGTACCGGATGATTCTTGTGACGGGCTTCGTTAAACTAAGTCAGCAGAGCATTTTCCACGTCTTCAAAGACCGCCGTCCGCAACTTTTTTCGTTTAGAGTCCTCAGTATTCGTACTGTAAGCAGCAAACAACTTCTTACGGTCTCTTATTGTTGACAAGGTGCTTGATGGGATGCCATATTTCTCAGCAATCTGGCCTTTCTTGGTGTTTCCAGCATCAATATCTTTCAGGATTTTAATTTTTTGATCCAGCGATAATGATCTTCTTCTTCGCTTCGACATTTTTCGCGGTTGTCAACAATTTTGTTCTGGAACCAACACTCTCGATGTTGCGGCGTGCCCGAGGTTCTCATGCGCATCGTTCTGCGCAAGTTTCTGTTTATTTCTGGTCTGCGCTCTAGCGCTGCTTGGAGGAGCTGGGTTCGCAAAGCAGGAAGTACCAGGAAACGGAAGCGAGCGGAACTGTTGCCTCCGCTCCCATCGGTTATTTTCGGCCGGGAATTTCATCCGCACCAGAACTAATCTTGTCCGAACCAATGCTTGAATCTGAAATTCGTTATATTTACAATAGAAATATACTGTCGGGATCGCAAAATAGCTTCGTTTTAGGCGGGATTTCGTTATATCAGCGTTCGTTACATGCGGGATTACATTAACTGATTTGTGTATTGCCAGCAACGGGAATTTTTATTGCGTTCGTTTAAAACGGGATTTCGTTTTAAGCAATCTCGTTATTGCAGGGACTTACTGTATTTCCGGAAAGCAAAAATCTTCAGGCATATTAGCTTCATTAACCATTAGGCGTAGCTCCTGGCAGCAACAATCCTATGTAACTATCTTTATTTAATTCTTATATTGAATTTATTTTATTAAACCGGATATGTTTGTCTTTGTGCTATTAAATTACAAATATTAACTTCATATATATTTTCACGCATAAATTTGATAAGATTTTATAAAATATATTTTTAGTGAAGAAATCCATTCAAATTAAATTTGTAAAAAAAAAAAAAAAACATTGGATGCTTTGTTTCATAATTACATATAATCTGAAGCCTATAGAAAACAATATATACCCAATATATAAACAGTATATAATTTTTTTTGTATTGCTTTTTTTTTGTAATGTCAAATATATAAAAATGTAAGTAATTCCTTATAAGCTAGTCCGACTTTATTTTAAAATTTCTATGCTGAACAATTGTCTGCAGGATACACTAATTAAAATTAATATTTTTTTTGTGTAACCAGAATTCAATCATTTTAATGTAATATAAATGCTTATCCTGCAGTGTTTTCACTGATTTAGCCTATAGGCACTTGTACTGTACTCTTAATAGCGTAAGACTTAAGAAAGTAATGTAAAGCATAAAGGAAATTAACACCATCTGCAACTCATAAGGGGGGAAAATAAACAACTTTATTTCATCATTTTTTGTGAATTACCCGGTATCCGGCACCGGCCCGGGTCCGGGACCTAGATCCGGAACCGATGCGGCGCTAGCGTCAAATTATCCGGAACCGATCCGGATCCTGTAAAATGCTATCCGGTCGATCACTACAATTAAGGTATTAAAATGTTGATATTGAATTAAATTAGCCGAAAATATATGTTGCAAAATACGTAATTCATTCGTAATTACTGCTCTGATGCATGCAATTGGATTTTTTTTTAAACGGAGCTTATAACTAAGCGGGCAATGTATCGTTCGTCAGGATTGTTAGGAGCTGTTTTGAGACGACGATTTGGACTAGAAAGGGTTTGGTGTCCGAACGACGATATGTCGTCGCATCAAAATATTGTCTAAAACTTCTGACGAACCATACGTCGTCATCTCAGTTCAGCACCCGTTGCAAAAAAAAAAATCGTCTTGCGTACAATGAAGCTGTAATTCCGATTAAATTAGGTATTTTGGAGCGTATATTTTCGGTTTATTTAATTCAACGTCATCTTTTAATTACCTTAATTGAAGTTTTTGTTGGTAGTATCGTCAAAATAGACGTTAAAGTGGCTTTTGTTTGTAGAAAATGGCCCTTCGTTCAAACTGTCGTAACTCAACAACGCAATGCACGGCCGCCATCTTGGTCGCGTTAGAAAGCTGGGAATCCCCAATTTCATGTCTGATTTGAATGACGTCATCACTGCCTTTATTCCTTGAGTGAACTGCTCCATTTCAATGATCTTTTTGAACCGCCGTCAGTATCGCGAGCTACGATTGGTTCGTTCGTGGTACGTGGTATGTAACTACTGATAGCGACGGGTAGTGCTGTGTCGGTAACCGAAACCAAACCATTTTTTCTTATTTTACTCAAAAGCCGAAACCGAACGGGACGATTTTTAAAAACCGGTTTGTTTCGTTTTTTTTTTTTAAGCAGATAGCAGATGTGAAGACGTTAAAAGGCCACTTTGTATAAATATGTGTATGTCTTTGCAGGGATGTTTTAACTATAAACAAACTAATCGTTGTTTATGATTAATAAAATAATATCGTAAATGAACTAATCGACGTCTTTGTCCAAAATGGCGTAGCAGACAAGCAGTCACAACGATGAGCGGGAAGAATTTCGTTTCGCTTGTGATTACTCAGTTGATCAACACTGTGCAAACGTTTGTATTGTTAAGCAATGAGCACCAAATAAAATCGCTAAAGTTATTTATGGTAAGTGTGATTGTTAAATTTTTCCCCATACGTAGCGAGTATTTTGGTCAGTGCAAAGATTACAGTTGACAAACCGCTCCTCGCGAGTCATTCACCAGGAGTGGCGTATCGATTACTACGTTGAAGTTTTTTTTCAACTAGACTATTAAAGAAATACCGAATAAAGATTATAAATATATTTTTCTTATTTAGAAAAAAATAAAAAATAAAGCATTTTCAAAAACGGCAACTACATTAAGATAAGTGTTCCTGGACAAAACAATCAATCAAAACTGAAGCTCGTGCGAAAACGTTAACATAGCATAGCTCGTGGGGACATTTTTTTGACTTAAAAAAAAATTATTCAACACATCACTTAATTTATTGGCTACAGAGCATTTCGGCCACTCTTATCACTTCAACAACAATGGTCAATTTCTGAATGGTCCCCGAGCACGCAGAAAAACTTGCTTTGCTGCATCACAACTTGAAAATTACGCAAGACGTCGTGCCTTGCGCTTTAAATAAACATTTGATATGGTACAGTTAAGTCACTCTTCCTCTTTTGATGTATCAGTTCTTTTTTTTTTAATTGTGTATTAAACTCAACGCCACTACCGTGCAGATGTGTAATAAAGTGGCACGTCAACAAATTGGTTTTCAACAATTTGCTGCTACCTTTTGCCTATAGGCCGAACCATTCTCAACTTGGTCACCTCTGTATAGGTTTTTAGTTTGGTTTTAATTTTGTTGTAATTTGTTTTATTTCGTTAAGTTTTGGTGTGTTGATATCACTCCTTTGAAGGGCCGAACTTGGTGGCCTTTTCACGAGTTTTTGGCTTTGTTTATTTTGCTTTGTTTTTAGAGTTGGTTTATTTTTCGTGAATTGGATGTGAATACAATTTCTTTGGCAACGTTGATTAGATTTATCGTGCTACACTAGTGTCTGTCTAGGCACGCACGTCAGTATACACGTTGTCATTGTCCGAACTTTGGCTGTCCAATGAGAGACGATGCCGACAATACTAACAATGGTTATAACAATATTTTCGTACTTTCGCGCCATCCCTGCCATCCTCGTTACACCCCTAGGCTCCAAACCATAAAAGGTACGCATTTCGTATCGTACTGCAGCCATTCGTCCAATTTCATAGCTGGAAGTCTTCCCATTATCTTGGTATTGATGACTAATCACCCTATGGAAATTAACATAAGGATGAGCGGACTAGCTACCTAGGTAGTGATCTAGCTAATTACACATTTTCAACGTTATTGAGGGTTAGATTTTGCATTGAAAGCAGCTTAGCTGGCATTCCTACACGAGTTAATTTTTGTCGGATGGGTCATTGCTCTTGATTTCAACACAATTTAAGCCCTTTGTACCACATTATTATTTTTCCTCAAGTACCTGAAATGTGCCCAAGTATGCTTCAAGATATAAGACACTGACGCTATGGCGCCGCACTACAATGGTTTACAACCTCGACAATTCTTTGTTGTGATGATTGTTGTCTAACTTGGCGCGACACACTAGCGTGTGTCTAGATACTGTTGTAAGCGCATTTACGTTGTCTAACTTAACAATTTTTTTTTAAATTATAAAATGTAATACGATGGTTCCTGTATATTTGTGTGTAATAACTTACAATCAGGGTTCGTACCAGTGCTTACAAACCTTAGAAGTCCTTATTTATCATTTTACCATTTGTAAGGCCTTACAAGTCCGTGAAAAATTGAAAATGCATTACTTAGTCCTTACAAGTCCTTCTTTTAATTTCCATACCAATTCAGCAAATCCTCTGCAAGCAATTTTTTGTTTTGTATCATTTCAAATGTACTTTCTTAAAATCAGTTGGATGCTGAACCCCTAACTTCTTCACACCTGCATTCATAAAGCAGTTGGCAGTTTCATTCAGAAATCTACGAAAAAGTTACATGGTAGTGTGAAAAGTTAATATTATACGTACATACGTTGTAATCATTTTAATAAGAAGTTTTGTTCAGGTTAGCAAACATTAATTTGGCATTACTGTACGGAGGTTTTGTCCGGCCAAGATTGCCAAAGTGTTTGGCATGGAGTACAAGGTAGTTATTACGTATGTACTGAATTTGGTGCTGCTTTGTTAGAAGGTTTAGTTTGGTGGGCAAGCTTGACACAGTCTGATTTACCGCTCCTCTTTTTTTTTGTGCGCGAATTGTGTAGTATCTCAGCTCTGTTCCTGGTCTCTCTTAGGTCAAGAAAAGTTTCATAAGAGAGACTGGAACAGACCTAAGAGAGAACTTCTGTCGCGACTGTTTGGGAATTCTTGTGTCGTTATATGGGATATAATTTGAAATTGGAGACAATTTTCAACATAACCCAACTGAAAATAACTATACAAAATAAGACCTATAATTGTGTCCTTTACTAGTTGCTCAATGAGAAACGAAATTTTACACAAGTGGGAAACAGAACTTCTGACCAGTGTCCGGTGTACTTGACACCTGGTACTTAAAAGTCCTTACAAGTCCTTGAAAAAGTTCTTACAAGTTCTTGAAAAAGTCTTTACACGTCCTTGAAATTCATTCAGCCGAAATGGCACGAACCCTGTACAATATAATCATTACGTCTGCAATTTTTTATGCCCGGAGAATGCATAATTATTTTACTGCGAATTATTTTACTGAGGCAAGTAGCAAGTTTACAGCGGCCATGTTTCGTTATGGGCAGTTTTCAGTGAGGAAACCTGAAATGGGCTTGGAGGTAAGAGGGTTAATGTTTATTTGTCTTCTTTCCGTCTTTTCCTCTGTAACATTCTACAAGTGCTTTTTAAGTTTAATTTAAATTCCTCACTCAAACAGTATTCCTCCTGGAGCTAAGGCGGTGAAACAAAGTGAGTTAGCAGCATTAGCAAAGGGAAAGGAGCATTTCAGATAGAATAGTGACTGGTCAAAGCTATCCTTCATGCACCCACCGGACGAAGCATTCTCTCCATTGGTGGTGTGGGCCCTGTTCCCGATCTTAGAGACTTATTGCATCGAGTGGCTTCAGTGTCCGGTGAGAGCGCTTCAGTTTATCTGGCGGCAACAAAGGAAGTGGTAGAATGTGGTGGAATGAGCTCGGACGGCGCAGGGAATCTGCATCTCTGGAACCTTTTGTTCGTGATGATCGCAGAGGAAAGCGGGGCGCCAACCCAATTAGCGGTGACACCATCACAAATAGCTAGGTGGATATGCGAAGTGATTGGGGAGGCATGCAAGACAGGACCTCAACTGGGACCAAAACTGGAGGTTCAGGCCCACGAACCACGAGCAATGGCCACTTAATGGGCGTTCGTAGCTGAGACATCGTAAGGTGAAATCCTGGCGGCAGGAAAGTGGAAGAGCAAGACCACTTTCATAGCCCACAACCTGCGAGGGATACCGCAGCAGCTGGCAGAACTCAACGTTCATGGCAGCAGGTAGAGTAATCGGGGAAACACTTCGAGTGGGCGGGTGGTGTAGCAGAGGATAGCTAGACGGGTCGGGAAGGTACCTTTAGTGAGGTGGGGTTGAATTCTTTCTTATTAGGCCTTGCAATGCGAGAGGTTCTCGCCCAAGTTGATGCGACAAATTCAGCATAGAATACAGGTTACGTATCTTAGGGTAGCTGTAAAAAGGGGGTTTTACCCCTAAAAATAGTTTTTACTAATCCTAAAATTCTAACCTGAATGAAATTCTCCCACCTCCTACGTCGAACTTACTTGCTTGCTGTGAGATAAGCATGAAATGGGATACCGCCTAGCGCGGCGGCTGTTCGTCCCAGGGAACCCCATTCCAAGTGCTTGTAGTTCTTCAATTTTGATTAATGGTTGGGAAGGGAAGCATTTCCAAACAGAAAGCATAAAATACAGGTAAATATTTGAGGACAAGTAAAAACTATGTTTAGGTGTGAAAACCCACTTTCTACTTGCCGTGAAAAAATACATTACCCAATTTATTAGCATTCTCCTTCTCTAATGCTGTTTCTACTAGAGATAAACCGAGTTCTTCCGGTTCTCTTAGCTACTGCGCATCTCCACTGCGCAGCCTCCATCGTATATAAAGTCGATGCGGAGTAGCAGCTCTCACCTTTTCTTCTCAAGCCGCCACGCTGTTCACTTCCGGTTTGACTGTGCTTACCTCCGTCTCAGCACCAGCCATCCGCGTCCGTGTCCGCTTCGATGCCGCAAGCTAAGGGGACACCGAGGGTATCCCCCCATCCTCGCTCATCCGCTTCCCCTGTTCCTCCATCCTTCGAGAATGCTGAGGTTCTCAAAATTACTACTGAACAGGATATGTTGGAGCCTCCGCCTCCCAATCCGCTATTGTCGGAATTCTTTCCTCGGCAGTGTAATACTACCGCCACATCCCCTATCCCATGTGGTCAACCACCGCCTGCATCGGACCTTCGATCCTTATCCTCCGAGCTTGCTCGTACTAAGGAACGATACGCACGTTTGAAGCTTCAGGTCAAGGCACGAAAAACGGCAGCCAAACTCGCTTCATCTGCATCCACCCTACCTTTGGACCTTTCTTCCCGGTCCTCTCAGACCTCTAAGCGGACCAATGCGCCTCTCACTCCATCTCAGGTTCATTCCCTAATGGACTTGTCCCTACGTACCTTCAAACGTAAAGAACCGGACTACACATCTGCTTGGTTGGCCTCTCTCACCAAGCATCAGTGCTCCTCGGCATCCGCGGGTCCGTCATCCGTCGATCCGCTGCCTCGTCCTCCACTGCAACCTCCGTCCTCTCCGCCTCCTGATGTCCAGGATCCGTACTATTTCCCGGATCCGTCGGACTTTGGCTTACCTGAGCCTCCGTTCCCTAACGACCCAGATCTTTCTGAGATCCCTCTCCCGGATTTAATGAGGACAGTGGAGGAAATTATCCCAGACTGTTTTCTGTACAAACCCTCCGCATCCGCACCGGATACTATCAAGAACAGGGGACTGGCCACTCCTCTTCTTGGACAATCCACTACGTTGCTCACCACCCTCCTTCGGAACGGGGGTATCCTCCTAGGAAACGGATCTCCTTTAGAATTAGACAAAGAACATCCTCGACCTCGTACGGGTTGAGAAAATTATTTCTTTCGGCCCATAGGGGAGGGTACCGGCAATCCTCGTAATTTTGACACCTTTCCGCAATCGGAATTTCTTACCGCCGATACAAAGTTGGATTTCGGCTCCTATCTCTACCTCCCTCATCGGGCCGCGGTCCCGGTTTTCGTTCTGCATGATAACGACCGCATCCTCCGGCTCGGCCTTCGGTCCGCTTCGCAAGCAGATGTCCTCAGTACGGCCGCTAACGCAATGTTCGAGCGTCTATACGGATCCGCCTGAGGATACTCGTCAGCTTACCTTCCTCATTAATCAAGTCTTCCGCAAGAGTTGCTTCGCCACCTACCATGCCATGAACTGGTTTACCAGGGCCCTTTTTAACTCCACCTTGCTGCTTCGAGATGTCGCCACTCAACACCGCTTCTAACCTCCATGCGTCTACCCGTCATCTTCTCCGCAACCAGCCGATCCACGAGACAGAGTGCCTCTTCAGGGGCTTATCCCAAAGGTAGCTCCGCACCTGGATATATCTCGAAAGCCGCGCTTCGTCAAGTCAAGAGGATCCAGGCGTCCTCCTTCGACCCAGCCGAAGGCTGATCCGCCTTCTGCATCATCTCTTGGTGTTAGGTCTGTTGAATGTCCGCCCCCTCCTGCTCCTCGAGCCGCCTCGCCCTTTCCTTACAGAACCCAAGGCTGCGGACGAGGACGCTCCCTGGGTCGGTCATCCTCTGATTCCGGACGACACTCCAAACACTGGAATCACAAATCCTATTAACATTCCTCCGCCCCTACAAGCCGTAGGGGGTCGACTCCGTTTTTATGCCAAAGCCTGGCATCCACTTACCACCGATTCTGTGCTTCGATCAATTGTGACCGATGGCTTCAAGTCGAAATTTCTCGCTTCCCCTCCGGTGGGCGATCCTCCGTGGGATCGTCAGTCTCGTCCATAACACCCCTTACGTTTAGAAATACAATTTCTCATCCACAAACACGCTATCCGCGTTGTCCCTCCTTCGTTCTCTCCGGGGTTCTACAGCGATATATCCTCTGCGACAAAAAAAACGGTGGAACGCAACTAATTTTCAATCTCAAGCTTCTCAATCGTTACATCCTCAATCCACATTTCCAAATGGAAACCGTATTCTCTATCCGCGAGTCCCTCCAGATGAACGATTGGACAGTGTCCCTAGATCTAGCCGATGCCTACCTACTCATTCCTCTACATGCTGCTGTCCGCCACCTATTTCGTTTTGTCCTCGACAACACAGTTTACGAATACCTTTGTCTGCCGTTCAGGCTCAATGTGGCCCCTCGGATTTTTACCTGCATCCTTCGTCCGGTCCTGGCATGTCTCCACCAGCAAGGGATCCTCATCCACGCCTTTCTCGACGACTGTCTTCCTCGCCACCAATCATCTCGCGGGTTGCTGCAGCACTTGCACGTCGCCGTGTCAGTTTTTCATCAACTGGGCTTCGGTATCAATATCCCGAAATCCAGACTCTTACCAGCTCAACGCTTTGTTTTCCTAGGGGTATCCTTCGACCTCCTCCAGGGTACAGTCGCCCCATCGCCGGACCGAATTCGCTCCCGCCTGCTGTCCTCTGGCAATTTCTACACCATCCACGACACACCTTCCAGGACCTTGCGTCCACCGTGGGGACAATAGACTCGTTCGCGGATCTCGTTCCCTGTGGCAGGTGGATGGCCCGTCCTCTCCATCACTACTGTCTGACACTATGGGGGGGGGGGGACTCCAACCTTGCTCTTCAGATGCCTCCACAAGTCCGGAACCTGTCCTTACCAATGGAGGCCTTCCTTTGGTGGATGGACATTCTGAACCTGACTGCATCCGTTCCCATCTACGAGCCCTCTCCCGACCTCCATCTGTTCACAAATGCTTCTCGTCTTGGATGGGGAGCACACGTCGGCAACCTCACTGCCTCCGATCTCTGGCCAGCGGATACCACCGAACACATCAACCACCTGAAACTTCGTGCAGTCCTTCTCGGCCTCCGCCACTTCCAGGGCTTCCTATCCTCCAAAACTGTCCAGATCCTTATCGACAATACGACGGCAGTAGCTTACCTGCGCAAAGGCGGTGGCACCCGCTCTCACTCCCTCCACCACATCACGTCCGAGATTTTTTAGTTCTGCCTCATCTCTCGCATCCGTCTGCTGCCGCTCCACATTCCAGGTCCCCTGAACATCATAGCCGACTCCCTCTCTCGCAAGAAGCCTCCAGTCAGCGAGTGGGCTCTTCATCCGTCTGTGTGCCATGCCCTTTTCCAACCGTGGCATCGACAGATGGTGGATCTATTTGCCACAAGATTCAACAGCAAACTTCCGCTGTTTGTCAGCCCTCTACCAGACCCACGGGCCTGGGCAGTAGACGCCCGCCCACTGGACTGGAATCATCTTTACGCTTATGCCTTCCCTCCGCCCCGTCTCTTGTCACTAGTTCTCCGCAAAATCGCCAACTGCTCTGGCCGGTTTCTCCTGATCGCACCGAATTGGCCATCCGCGGCCTGGTTTCCTCTCCTCCTATCCCTTCTCATCGCCCCTCCATGCTGCCGATTACCTACACAACGGGACCTCCTATCCCAGGACCAGGGACGGATCCACTATCCGAACCTATCCTCGCTTCAGCTTCACGGGTGGCTACTATCGTCCGAATCCTCCGCTCAGCAGGCATTCTTGAAGACGAGGTCTCTCGCATTGCCTCCGGGGCCGTACGATCTTCCACTACGAAAGGTTACGACAGCCTCTAGAAGCTGTGGTTTCATTGGTGTTTCCCGCAACAGATCAATCCAATCAATCCCCCTTTACATGACCTCCTCCGATTCCTGACTACCTTATTTAAGGAAGGTTTACAAGGACACCATCCTGGTATACCAGTCAGCACTAAATGCTGTCTTCAAGGCCGCCGGGAATACTATCCTCACAGATTATAAAATCTCCGCGTTGATCCACTTCTTTCGATTGGAACGCCCATGGGTCCCCAAGCGGTTTCCGGACTGGGGCCTGTCCGTCGTCCTTGCAGCTTTAATGGCTCCTCCATATGAACCTTTAGCCTCTGCACGCCTCAGTCACCTCACACGAAAAACTGTTTTTTTTTTTTTTTTGGTTGCTCTAGCCGCTTGTCTTCGCTGTAGCGAATTACAAGCCCTATCCGCAAGAGAACGCGACTGCTTTTTCCTGCCGGAATTCCGCGGATTTACTCTAACCCTTGCTTCTTCCTTTCGAGTAAAGACCTAGAAACCCACTGAACGCACGCATCCGTTCATCATTCCTTCATTATCCTCCATCCTGGGGAATGATCAAGAACGAACCTTGTGTCCGGTTCGTGCCATCCGCTTCTACCTGAAAGCATCCTCTCCTATCCGCCGTGACCGCACTCAGCTCTTTCTTCCATTTACCAATAAAGTTGGAACCACTTCCGCACAAATGATTGCTTCATGGATTAAGACGGTCGTCCTCCAGGCGTACAAAGCTATTGACTTCAATTGTATCACAGAGGATATCAAAGTCACGGCACACAAACTCCGTTCCATCTCTACATCTTGGGCGCATTTCAGCAACATTTCCATTACAGTCATAATGGAATCCGCTTCCTGGCGCCATCCTACTGTTTTCACGTCCCATTACCTCCGAGATATGTCTCAACAGGCAGACGGTTTGTACCGTGTTGGGCCATTTACTGCGGCTCAGAGTATTATGACCCTTGGACTCACTGTCACTCAACTTTGTGTTGCAGGGGCCGGTCGCTAGCAAACAGGACTCCGATCAAATGGCTCCCACCGCCTTGACGAAGTCTATGGGAATGCTAATAAATTGGGTAATGTATTTTTTCACGGCAAGTAGAACCATCAAAATTCCGGGTTACCCTGGTTAATTTTTGTTTCTGTGCCTATTGAAAAAATACATTACCCGGCTTCCCGCCCTCCTCCCCTCTCGCTGCCATTTGGGCCGGATAGAGGTTTCGAAAAGGGGAGAGCCGCCGCTCCGCATCGACTTTATATACGATGGAGGCTGCGCAGTGGAGATATGCAGTAGCTAAGCTAACCGGAAGAACCCGTTTTATCTCTAGTAGAAACAGCATTAGAGAAGGAGAATGCTAATAAATTGGGTAATGTATTTTTTCAATACGCAATAGAAACAAAAATTAACCAGGGTAACCTGGAATTTTGATGTTTTTCCACGTATGTGTGGCATTTAGATGCATGAATCGGAGGTTATAGCACATTGGTTGGTGGAAGAAGAGGATTTAAAACTGGTCAGTAGACAACATAGTAAAAAATTTATGCGTAGGTATTCAATGACAAAACCAGAAATGCCCATTCAGGCTGGGGAATGGGAAAAAAAAACTTCCTTTCTAATACTTTACATGAGCTTGTTAGTGTTCAAATTTTGAAAATCTGTTTAACGATGATCTTTTCTACCTTTTACGTGTTCCCTCGTAACTTGTAAACCGTTGGGACTAGAACTTCAGGTTGGACATTTAGAAAGCTGGCCAGTATCCTTGTATAATTGTGCATTGAAACCTCAACATCTGTAAACTAAAAGTAAAAATTTGTTCAGTTCAGTACTACCCAAACCATCTTAACCCTTTACTTCACGGACATTTACGAGAACTTTCATCCCCATTTCCTCGTGAAAATTACCAGTTTCTCCACAATTGTGCATCACAGTTGAAAATTAAGCTGTAACTTTTCAACTGTTCACAAGTTTTTATTTTTAATTCTAAAACATCCAGGCAGCTTCAATACCATGACTTAAAAAATGTAATAAACTGCTTAATAATTACTTCTCAGTAATTTGAAGTGCGAGATAAACGAAACGCGTAAAAATGCGTATGCGTGTGAATCCTGTAGAAGCGTAGAAAAGCGTATGTGTGAAGGAAAGGGTTAAGCCATCTTTGGTCCAGTACCGCTCTGGTTTTCGGTGATGTAAAAAAAAAAATGCATTCAAAATCAGAATCGATGTTGAATAAAAGAGAACACTTAAAATCTTGATTTCTCTTTCCAGATTCCCACCGCAACGAACCTTCCTCCGGACCTTAATTATGAGGCGGTAGCAGACGGCTTTGACATGGACATGGATGTTGATGAGAAGGATTTAAAGAAAAGTGAAAGGTTCGAAGCCTGCATCAACAACATGATGAAAAAAGCTGAATTGCGGCACCCTAATCGGGAGGAACAGATTCTTCAGAAGCAGCAGATCCTTGAAGAATTGCAGAGGGTTGAGCGAGAGCTTCAAGAGAAAGCGCAAGCTCAACTCCGCCTGAATGCAGCCGCTGCTCAGCACCAGCAGCGGCTGGAGCAACACCACCAGCAGTTGGCATCCCAGGGCATGGCAACGATGACGACGCCAGGCAGTGGGTCTCCACTCTCAGTTGTTCCGGTTCCCAGTGCCTCTGTTTTAACCCCAGACCTTTTGGATATGGTGCAAGTTGACAAACTGGCGGGGTTAAGTGGTTTAGTCAACGACCTTGACGCCGTTGTACCGAGTCAAACACTACCCCCAAACCTATTGCCTTCGGTTCCAACACCTGCAATTCTTCCTGAAAAGCCAAAAGCCAAGCCTGTCTCCAAAAAGGATGGGAAGAACATTAAAAAAACATTACAGCAAGGGCTTACTAATGGTAGTACATCATCTTCATCAGAATTGGAAGAAAGGGGGACGTCGTCGGGGGTCCCGTTAGCGGGCCAACTCTCCCAACTACCTACTCCGCAACCGCCACTGCTGAACCCGGAAGCTCTACAAACATTGAGTTTAAAAGCAGTTGCCCAGAGTGAGCAGGCTGGGGTCATGGTGGACACTTTGCATGCGGCTCAAATGGCCACTGCAAAGATGACGCCTGACGTGGTGCCGAGCACCGTCACCCTCCCATTAGTTGACCCAAGCCTAGCTGCCCAGGCTGTCACGCAACTTACTTCTCCTTTGTCCCTTCCTATCCCGGCAATGAATGTTCCTGCAACCTCTACACCTGATCACAAAGGTATAATTTCCCGGGGAGCCCAGCCAGGCAAAAATCAACTGAATGCTGTGGATAACCAGAATTTTGCGGGAATTGTGTCTGTGGATCCTTCGGGTAAGTTAAAATTCTGTTTGTTATATTTTTTTGCAGCTCAAATGATTTGCTGCAAATCTTGTATTGAACGCCCTTGGGCTAAAATTGGGGGTGGGCATTTTCTCAGGGAGTTTTCTATCACGGAAAAGTCTGCGATAATGCAGTCACTCACATACGTGATCTGGTTTCAGTTTTGCTTTAACACAACGTCTTTGTTCTCATGTGTTCACAAATTTAGGTTATTGTGTGGTCTCTCCAAAATTCTACACATTTTGAAGCTAAAATGAATTTCTAACCAGGCAAATATTTGGTTACATCAGCGCATTTACGACCCCTGTGACTTGGGTCTATTCAATCATTCAAATACATTGGATTCATTACTACGCTTTTTCCAAAATTCCTAGCATAGTTGACAGGCTAATTTTCTATGAACATTATTTCAATTTTGAAACATAACTCTAGGGATCGACCGGATACCATTTTGCCGTATCCGGGTCGGTTCCGGATAATTTTATATCTAGGTGCCGGATCCGGACCGGATACCGGGTATTTCACACACAAAAACAAAATAAAGCCGTTTTATTTTTTTCCCCTTATAAGTTGCAGCTACGGTGTTAATTTTCGCTTTGTTTCACATTATTTTCTTACATTAAACACTCAGAAGTCTTACGCTATTAAGAGTGCGTATAGGCTACAGCACTCCACTGGTTTGACAATGTTGCTAAATTTTTTGAAACAATCAAATAAAGCACTAATTAGGTTAATCAATCCAAAAATATTTTAAATTAAGGATTTTCTCATTGATTAGCCTAGCCTACTGCTTCATTTCGAAAAAAAAAATTGCCTAATTTTTTTTAATAAATTTTATTTAATTTATTTTTTGCCAAATAAAATAACATAAAAAGCTGAAATACAAAAAAAAAAGTTAGAAAAACATTTACAGGTTTAAAAGTGGTTATCAGTTAATCATGCCTGGTTTAAAAAAATAACCTTTTTTATTCTCCATACATATTTTAAAATTTTGTTTAATTATAAATAAAATAAGATAACATACAGCTGAAATAAAAAAAAAACATGGTTATCAGTTAATCATGCCTGGTTTAAAAAAAAATCTTTTCAATTCTCCAAAATATTCTTAAAATTTGTTTAATTATAAATAAAGCCAAATAAAATAGTAAAGCTGAACATAATTAAAAAAAAATGATATGTGCAGATTTAAATATGGTGTTATCAGACACATCAGGTTTTGGAGTTGGCTAACTACTCCAACAGTTGACTACCTCCTCCAGGAGTCCAGGTGGGCTTTAACGTTTTGCTACTGCTGATTTGACAGGCAATGTTTACCAAGTCTAAAATCGAATTAAGGGAGCAGATTCTCCAACAAAATGGATTTTGGATACTTCAAAGGCACTCAACATTTACCCAGTGAAGTAAATACTTGGATTTTTTTTCCAGAAATTAAAAGATTCAAAGGTGAAACATTAACGTTTGCAGCTTCGTGCGTTAGGCCTAACTCACTCGTCACGTGCGATAAGGAAAACATGCCTGTTACACCTAATCTATGCGGCTGATGTTTTTTTTTTGCGGTTAGCCAAGGTAAATTTGATAGATCAGAAAAAAATCTAGTGAATTAAAGCTATCTTTGTGGAAATAAACTTTTTTAAATTACGATTTTTTCGCGGAGAAATGAGTCAACTTTCGCTACAACTTTAGTAATAGCGCTGGATTTGTGCTCATAAAGGTTTTGATTTTTTGAACATCTTCGTTTCGTATTCTCCAATACATATTTTTGTTACAATATAATTATTTCGTCTGCAATTTTTTATTCTCGTACACTGCTTAGTTATTTTACTAAGATTTTGCTAAGAAGCAAAGAAAAAAAGAAAGTTGATTATTTGTGCAGGATCTGGTTTAAAATAATTGCCGGATCCGGATCTTGCCGGATACTAACAGATCCGGCACCGGATCCGGATCTATCCGGACTCGGTCGATCCCTACATAACTCGTTCTTCAGGTGTTTTTGTTCCGACTAGATTGCCTTGGATTACATCAGACTGTTATGTGTAGCTTTGTTTTGGTTTCACTGACTAATCTTTACAAGGTCCAGTGGTGGAGTGAGACCTGTTGGGATGAGTAGGGATCGGCCGGATAGCATTTTACCGGATCGGTTCCGGATAATTTGATGCTTGTGCCGGAACGTGGGGACCTTATGGTCCCTGGCAGGTCTAACCTTGGTGGTAAGGCAGTCATGCCACTTTCCTTACTTCCTTCCATTCCCGGCAGTGTTTATATAAATTCTTGTTTTTTTCTTTTTAAATTTAGGCTTGACGTTAGTAACATCTGTGCCCTTGCCAGTCCTGTTGCACATTTTGTAACAAACGATTTATTATTACTATTATTATTATCGGTTCCAGATCTAGGTTCCGGATCAGGGCCAGTGCCGGATACTGGGTAATTCACACAAAAATGATGACATAAAGTTGTTTATTTTTTCCCCCTATAAGTTGCAGATGGTGTTAATTTTGGTTTTGTTTTACATTACTTTCTTACATTAAACACTTGCGCTTAAGTCTTGCACTCTTAAGAGTACAGTACAGTATAAGTGCCTATAGGCTACAGCACTCCACTGGTTTTACAATGTTGCCAAATTTTTTGAAACAATCAAATAAAGCACTAATTAGGTTAATCAATCAAAAAAATATTTTTCTAAATTGGGGATTTTCTCATTGATTAGCCTAGTCTACTGCTTCATTTCGAAAAATAATGTGCAGAATTTTATAAAATAAAACTTATTATTTATTTTTACCAAACAAAATAACTTAAAAAGCTGAAATAAAAAAAATAAGTTAGAAAAATATTTACAGGTTTAAACGTGGTTAACACAGCCGAAATAAAAATTAAAAAAAAAAACCACTAAATAAATATTTAAAGATTTAAACATGGTTATCAGTTAGTTAATCATGCCTGGTTAAAAAAAAATAAATCTTTTTTAATTCTCCAAAATATTTTGAAATTTTGTTTAATTATAAATAAAACACTAACATAAGGTGAAATAAAATTAAAAACAAGACACTAAACAAATATTTACAGATTTAAACAAGGTTACCAGTTAGTCATGGCTGGTTTTTGAGTTGGCTAACAGTGCCTACACCTGGCATATAAGTAAAGCCAAATAACATAATGAAGGTGAAAATATGGTGTTATCAGATATATCAGGTTTTGGAGTTGGCTATCTACTCCAACAGTTGACTACCTCCAGGTGGGCTCTAACGTTTTGCTACTGCTAATTTGACAAAGGAAATGCTTACTAAGGCTAAAAACAAATTAAGGGAGCAGACTATCAGTTTCTCCAACAAAAAGATTTTTGGATACTTCAGAGGCACTCAACATTTACCCAGTGAAATAAATACTTGGATATCTTTCCAGAAATTAAAGAGTTCAAAGGTGAAAATTTTAACGTTTGCAGCTTCGTGTGTTAGGCTTAACTCACTTACCACATGCGATGGAGAAAACATGCTAGTTATACGGTTACACCTAATCTATGTGGCTGATGTTTTTTGCGGTTAGCCGAGGTAAGTTTGATAGATTAGAAAGAAAATCTAGTGAATTAAAGCTGTTGTTGTAGAAACACCTTTTTTTAAGTTATGATTATTTCGCAGAGAAATAAGCCAACTTCAGTACAACTTGTTAATAGCACTCGATTTGTGCTCCCTGATAAAGGTTTTGACTTTTTGAGCATTTTCGTTTCGTATTCTCCTGTTCATATTGTTGTACTCTTAGATCGCTTAGTTATTTTACTAAGACGCAAAGAAAAAAAAGTAAGTTGATTATTTGTGTAGAATATGGTTTAAAATAATTACCGGATCCGGTTCTTGCGGGAGTCAGATAGATCCGGACTCGGTCGAACCCTAGGGATGAGTATTCCACTTCTTGCTAGCTTTGGGTGGACAAGTAGGAGCACTTTGGGATATGAGCGGGGCTAGAGATTCATGAGTTGCACATTGTTTTTACATCTTCCAAAAATACTCACCTTATTTTATAGCTTATCGGAGCATGTTTGCTCTTTACCTGCCTATGACTAACGATATTTCCACATGCTACCCCCAGCCTGCCCCCGGGCGCATCGCGTGTGCGATCCCAGCGCCAGGTGGCCTTCGTCGTCACTTTTTTCGTGGGCAGCGTGGCGTGCGGACCTGGTCTACACGTCGCGTCCTTCGTTGCTCGTTTAAATCTTTTTAATTTTATTACATGTCTACGTGCATGCTGCTGGATGACTGGGAAAGTGATCTACGGAACGTGTAAGCATAGACTTACTCCCGGCGATCGACATACGACGTGCCGTCATTGTAGGAAGTGTGATTTCGTCACCAGACTGTGTGATCTTTGTCGGGAACACAACGGCAAACAGCGCAGGAAGATTCGCCGCACTTGGAATCGATCTGACGATCGTAAACTACAGCGTGCTAAAAGGAAGATGTTGGAATCCGGTGGGAAAATCAACAGCTTAGATGAACGTTTACTCCGCGAGGGATTTGAAAAAGACGATTTCTTATCAGTGGAAGTAATGAACAAAGACCACAGCGTCAGCGACTCGACCGCATCGTCGCCGTCAGTCGCCGATTCCCCAAGCTCGAAGACAAAGAAAACAACCTTGGATGCCATTAAAGAGATGCAAGCGAACATGATGAAGATGTTTGGCAGCATCAACGATCGGATTTCAAATTCGGAAGCATGATTGAAAGCCGATTTCGAACAGCAAATTGTCACCAAGATGGGACCGGTCGACAAACTCCTAGCGGGATCCAGTTTCCTACGGCCATCGGCCCCGGACGCCGGCGCTCCAACACGCGGGACTCAGTCGCCGTAGCCCGGCGCTCCTACACGCGGGACTCGGTCGCCGCAGTCGCCGCGACACGACCACATGGATAACGGACTAGGAATTGACATGGACTTCCCTATCTCGTTCAACTACGGACATTTGCACCACAATTCTGGGATTATTAAAGGAGAGGACGCCAATTTTAACCAGACGCACTCAAGAAAAATTGCATACTCAGCGGCGGGGGAATCCCAACCAGAAGGCTACACTGGACATTAGTCATCATCAGCCCCCTAGGGCGACTCAGTCGCCGGGAGTACCCCTCGTTAACCCGGACCAGTTCATTTTACAGCTTCAGGGTGCTGCACAAACACCATTGGGATCGCAAGGCCAGCAGTCACCTGTTCTTCAGCAACCGCCGGACGCAAGGAGGTCAAGAGACGATCGCCAGTCGCCCCCATCCCACAAGGGACGGGATCATCAACGGTCAGGGGAACGGCGCGCTCCAAGACATTGGGGACAGTCGCCACAGTTGCCATTTAGGCAGCAGTCGCCCCCCGTTCACCAAACTCAAGGACGACGCCATTCACCGGACCGACATGTGACGCCAGTGGTCGGGAATCGCCATCAGTCACCACAACATCAACCTCGTCAAGGAAACCACTCAAATTACCGGACTACGAATAAGCCTGGTTATGTGAAAGCTAGAAGCCCCTCAGACAACAGGGACTCCAATCCTAGGAGACGAAGTAAGTCGCGAGACAGATCCCCCCAACCGCGGCGATCACGCTCGAAGGACGATCCTTCCCGGCCTTCACGTAAAAGAAGGAGGACGAACAGCAGTAGCAGCTCAACATCCTCCTCAGATGGAAGCGACGACAAGCCTGACGACGCAGAATTATCCAGACGGAAGCTATTCGAACAACGGGCCAAAAAAGTGAGGCATTACCTACCATCAACCTTTTTCCGGGCTAGACCGGACACCTCGCCAGGGAACCCCGACGACCCTCCCAAAGCATCCTTCGCAGGATGGAAGATCGGACAACTGAATTTATCATGCTGCCTCAGTCGGCCATGCTTCACCGATCACTTCTGGATACTGGAGGCCAACTGCGCGACGGAGGAAAGCCAATCGTTACAGGAAAGGACCTGGAACGACATGACCCAAGTAAACTGGAATTTTTTTTCGGGTCTTTCTTCGGCAACCACCACAAAGCCCCACCCAGGGCCAAGAACTATACCACCTTTAAGGAGGCCGAATACCTGACGGAATCAGCATCGATGGAATTTGACTCGTGCCTCCCGAAACCAACGTCCATTCAGATCCCGCTCAAGCAGTATGAAGCGGAGGAAAGGCTCATTCGAGTTGGCACGCGGGCAGTCTCCCACGCGGAACTGACAGCGTCATCAGCCCTAGCAGCCCTCCAATCATACCTTCGCACACCAGTAGCTAACCAAGAACAAAAGATGCTCACGGACTGTGCGGATCTTTTAAAACAAGCCATTGAATACCAGAAAGAGACAATTGATTGGAACGTCCGGTCTACAGCAAACTTTGTACTTCACCGCCGAGACGCATACCTGAAAGGGGCACCAGCTATGCCTAAGGACACACTGGGCCGCCTCCACCTTCTACCGTTCCATAAAACGGACAAACTTTTTAACGGCGAGCTACTCACCATCGCCCCGGAGCTCAGGGATAAGACGAAGCCGCAGAAAAGGGACTCAACCTGAAGCAGAAAGGTTTCTATCATGGAAAGTCAGGGAACCAAGGACCCTTTCCCGAGCCCTACCACTCGTCGGGACCCCGGAAACAGGGGGGCTCATTCTACCAGGATTCCAAACATAAGAAGGGAAAGAATGGCAACGGACAACGGGATAACGACTACCGCCCCAAGAACAGTTCATTCTCCCAGCAACGAGGCAAGAATGGAGGAGGGAAGGGCAACGGAGAGTGACATCAGGAATCAACTGCCTGCACCCCTTCGCCGACAGGTGGGGGGCAGGCTACACTTCCACCTCGACACGTGGGAAGCAGTGACGGACGACCCCTTCGTACTGTCCATAATAAGAAGCGGTTACAAACCACCGTTCAAGACAATCCCCAGACTGTCGAAAGAAGCACCAAAGTGGATGATGCAAAGAAGGGACAGAGAACTGGAGGAGGAAGTCGAAACCCTGCTGGAGAAAGGGGCCATCCGACAGGTTCCAGTGGGGGAAAAGGGATTCTTCAGCCCTGCCAGAGTCATCGACAAACAGCATTTCAAAATGGAGAGTCTCAGATCCATCCGAGAAGCAATCCAGGAGGGCGACCTCTCGACATCACTGGATTTAGAGGACGCCTACCTGCACGTACCACTACACCCGTCGGCGTACAAATTTTTCAAATTTGCTATCAACAACAAGGCCTACCATTTTACAGTTATTCTGTTCGGCCTATGCACAGCACCCCATGTATTCACATCCATCCTCAAACCGGTTCTAAGTTTCCTCCACCGAAAGCATATCCGGGTCCACAGCTACCTCGACGACTGGCTCATCCGAGGCAGATCAACATCGGAACTTCAGGAACACACCACCCTCACCAGCACACTCCTGACGCAGCTGGGCTTCGGGATCAATCTGAGGATATCCCGAACGGATCCAAGCCGTTGCTTCCCGTTCCTAGGAGTGTTCTTTCGGACGACCACCTTCACGGTACGGCCCTCGGACGTGAGAATACTAGCAGTGGCACTAGCAATCCAAGAAATCCTAAATCTGCAGTCGATTACAGCAAGGGACCTCAGCAAGATCATAGGGATGATCGATTCCATGGCGGACTTGGTACCATGGGGACTATAGAGGGCAAGGAGCCACCATTGGTTCCGGAAAACTTAACTGGAAGGGGACCAAGTGGGAGGACATGATCCCCCTAGAGAACTTCCCACGACAGGACGCCCTATGGTGGGGGGAGACAGCCAACCTCATATCTGGCGTCCCGATCCATCCGGGGAACCCGAGGACCTCTCTGTACACGGATGCCTCACTGTCGGGATGGGGAGCCCACATGGGGGACCACCAACTGGCAGGAACATGGAACCTTCAGGAACAATCGTTGCATATCAACAACTTGGAACTGAGAGCTGTCCGCCGAGCACTGGAACAGTGGGGACCGGCGTTACAAGGCGAAACGATCCGGGTGTTCTCCAACAATACATCCACAGTAGCATACATCAGGAGGGGAGGAGGGACCCATTCAGAGTCACTCTACCTAGAAGTGTCCAGCATCTTCAAACTCTGCATGGAATTCAACCTGACCCTCTTGCCTCGACACATCGCGGGAAAGACGAACGTGATAGCAGACCAACTGTCAAGACAGGTCAAGACGGCACCGGTGGAATGGTCCCTAGATCGCCGGGTGTGCCAGGCAGTGTTCCAACAATGGGGAAAACCAGTCATAGATCTCTTTGCGACGTTCCTCAATACCCAACTTCC
The DNA here is from genome assembly GCA_023313725.1 of Lithobius niger. Taxonomy (NCBI): domain Eukaryota; kingdom Metazoa; phylum Arthropoda; class Chilopoda; order Lithobiomorpha; family Lithobiidae; genus Lithobius; species Lithobius niger. The sequence continues at coordinate 132,351 of JAHWFP010021514.1, read as the reverse complement.
TCAGTTCGTATCGCCATTCCCAGACGACAGAGCTTGGGGCACAGATGCACTGAGCATGAACTGGAACGGACTCACAGCCTACCTGTTCCCTCCATTCAACATGATTCAGCAGGCCCTGAACAAGATTCGATCGTCAAAGGGCTCCTTCATCCTAATCGCACCTTACTGGACGGCAGCAGGATGGTTCGTGGATCTGATGGAGATGGCTCGCGAGGCACCGATATCCCTCCCGGTCACGCCGGCACTCCTATCGCAACATGCAGGGAAGACACTTCACCCGGACCCAGCCAAGCTTCGGCTTCATGCCTGGAAACTGTGAGGAAGAAGTTGGGGTCGGGCGGTTTCACGGGAGAAGTCATCGACAAGCTCGTACATTGTCTACGTGAATCAACAAACAAGGTCTACAACACAAAATGGAAAAGGTGGTACACCTGGTGCTCGGAGATGAATGTAGACCCATGCGATCCTGCCGTAACGGACATCACGAAATTTTTCGTGATGCTCTTTGATCAAGATCTGTCCGTCACCTGTATTAAAGGATACAGAGCAGCAATCAACTCGGTGTTATCATTCTACGGGCGACGAGACATCGTGAAAAACCACGTCATCTCCCGCCTAATGCGATCATTCGGGAAACTGAGACCCCGAGTTAAGAATCTCCACCCCGGCTGGAATCTCCCTCTAGTTCTCTCCTACTTGTCAAGACCACCATTCGAGCCATTGGGGAAGGCCCCCCTGTTAGCCCTCACTCAAAAAACTGTCTGCCTGGTAGCGATGGCAACTGCGGGCAGGCAGAGTGAGGTAGCAGCGTTTTCCAGGAACAAGGCGTGCCTACGCTTCACGAAGGGCTGGTCCCAAGTCACGCTGATGTGCAAACCGGAGTTCCGTGCGAAGACGCAAAAACCACACGAGACCTCAAAACCAATCACGATTGAAGCCCTCTGGCCCATCCTGGGAAGTAGGGACTTAGAACGCACTCACTGCCCAATAAGGGCACTGAAGTATTACCTGGACAAGACTGCGGAACTGAATAGCACGGATGAGACAGTACATGTCCCATTGTTCCTTGCAATCGACCCGACAACCCAGCAAGCCACCGTGAAGATACGCCTCACACCAGCCAAGATAGCACAGTGGATTGTTAGCACAATTCGTAAAGCCTACGAATCATCAGAGGATTGCGTGGACATCCCAGCGGACGTTCGAGCTCAGAGCGCTGTCCGCGTCTTGGGCATTTGCGGCCGGGATTCCTATACAGGACATCTCGGCAGCATGCACGTGGCGGCACAAAAACGTGTTAATCAGCCACTACTTCCGAAACGTCGGTGAGATCGACAGCATCAACCGACTGGGTCCAGTCGCCTTGGCAGGCGCTAGCGGGTCAGGCAACTTCCCGCAGATCGTCCGAACATAAGGTTAGTACCCTTTTTTAGATCCCATGCTACCCCAGCAGGCTTGACCCACCTCCTTTTGGACGAAGTCAGCTATAAAATAAGGTGAGTATTTTTGGAAGATGTAAAAACAACAATTTTAAACGTAAAAATGGTTTTTACTATCCTAAAATACTCACCTGTACACAAACCCGCCCTCCGGCCCCGCTCAAGCCAGTAGGGAGAGGAACGAAAAAAGTGACGAAGGCCACCTGGCGCTGGGATCGCACACGCGATGCGCCCGGGGGCAGGCTGGGGGTAGCATGTGGAAATCTCGTTAGTCATGGGCAGGTAAAGAGCAAACATGCTCCGATAAGCTATAAAATAAGGTGAGTATTTTAGGATAGTAAAAACCATTTTTACGTTTAAAATTGTTGTTTTCTTTGTGTAGGTTTGTTGAAATCGACTTCAGCACGCAAGGTGTGTGTCCCTCACGGAGTTTGAGCACAGAAGGGTTGTTGTTTTGCCTATTCTATTTTGTGTGCAGTTTCAGAGTTGTAAACTGCTATGCCATTGGTGTCACTTGCTTCGAAGTGCTCCAACTTGTCCACCGAGAGCTGGTCCAACGACTGAGCAAGAAGTGGAACACTCATCCCAGTAGACTTCACTCCACCACTGGGCCTTGTAAAGATCACTCAGTGAAACCAAAACAACACGACAGATCAACATTCCGATGTGATCTGAGGCAATCTAGTTAACCAAAATCGCCTGAAGAAGACAAACGAGTTGTGCTTCTAAGTTGAAATGACTTTCGTCAAAAATTAGCCTGGCAACTACAGCTAGGAATTTTGGAAATAAATGTAGTAATGAATCCAATGAACTCTGAAATCCAATGTAAACACACTCACTCCATCTTTTCAATTCAAGTAATGAGGCGCATTCACACTACCAAAAAAACATTGTCTTTATGACAATGGCGAAACGAATACGGTTTCAGCAAGGTTTATTCTCATTTATGTACAAATTTAGGTTAGATCGTCCCCTTCCAAAACTAACGTAATTTCAAAATTGTAGCCACTTCTGTTTTAAATTACTAAAATATATTCAAAATAAAACTTGAAAATTTTTTTTTTAGTTAAAATAAATTATATTAAAAAAATTGATAATGTAAAAAAAAAACCACTCTGAACGCGCACTGAAGAAATATGTAGAAACATGCATAACAACTACCTCTCCCTCCCGAAAAGAAAGTTTATACGTTCGAACATCGCAACAAGCTGAACGAGTCCACTCGCTGCAAGCCAAGTCCATCATTGGACGCCTTAATGATGGACTGGAGACACCACTTCCGATATATCTTCCCTCTCAAATTACTTCCTCTGGTGTTACGCAAAATCTCTCGATCACTGGGCCTCTTTATCCTGATCGCCCAAACTGGCCGTCAGTCGCATGGTTCCCTCTTCTACTTGGCCTTCTGATAAGATTCTCGTCGTCTCCCGGACGTCCTGGATTTACTCTCGCAATATCGAAGGTCGGCACTCCAAGAAACCTCGGTTACTCCGGTGGCTACTATCATCCGATTGCTTGAAGCGTCGGGCTTTCCTTCAGAACAAGCCTCTCCCAAAGCAGTACGATCATCAGCCAATAAGATTTATGACAGGTACTAGAGACGATGGTTTCATTGGTGCATGCGACGGCAGATCGATCCGATCAACCTTTCTCTTGCTCCCATTCGGACCGGCAGCACCACGTTCCTCACGACTCTTCCTTCCCTTTACTAGACCTCTGTAAGGAGGAAACAGGAAAAGAACACTTTACGCCAATATAACGTTCTCGATGAAATCTGCCGTATCTGCCTCCTCATCCCCCCGGATTGATGGTCTGAGGTTCGTCGTTGTCAGCCAGGATCAAGAAGACGTTCCATCCGACACCAACAAAGTTCCTGATATTCCAGGAACGTCCGGAACGCGTCCCAAAGTATGCGTCAAGACTACACGTTCCCCCTTGGCTCCACTAAAGGCTCCGTTCTTACATCCGCTTGCACTTCTCTATCGGCATCCCCACCGTGACGGGCATACTACTCTGCTCAGTCGCGAACCCGGCACCTTCAGACAGCACTCACAACAACCAAGGCACGTTCGCCTGGTTCCCCTCATCTTTCGGCTGCATCCTCAACTAAGACCGTCCATCACAGACCTACTTAAGGAAGCCCCGTCACTGTTGCCATCACCATACCAGGATCCATCCGTTACGGCCCGGACGTCCCATACTCCGGACGGCGATCCTCCTGTGTGGCCATCCTCGTCTCTGGTGACTCTCTGCAACGCGGCCATGGCAACCCGTCGGTTCTGCAGGGTTTCTTCCCATTCCTTTTAGCGGTATGAGGACGCCCCACGCTCCTCTCCAGTTTTTCATGATATAGCTGAAAGTTCGGCCTCTTCAACCTCTGAGATGCCATATTTCCCTCGCCACCGTCGAGCCTGCAGGAATCCTCCGGGTTCCAAATTTAACAGTCACAACAATAGTTACGATCTCGACACACCCTAGTTCCTTCGTGTGACTTTGATGCAGTTCCTGCTTCTTCGTCCCGTTCCGGACGTCATGTACTAGTTCCTCGCCTCATGTTTTACTACAAAACTCTTACATCAGTGACTTAAGCCGCTTCATCTATCAATCCCTCTCTCACATCTTGGATTGCCATGACGCGTTCCCCCCACCGGAAACAGTGTTCTCTGTCCCATTTTCTGTGCTTCAAAGTCGCTAGTGCTCTTCATCATTCCGTCTCGTTCCTACCCGTAACCTGTTTCTGGGGTCCGTCGAGCGGATAAGAAATTTTTTACTCTACCCTATCGACCGAACGTGGTCCAACATCATCATCCCTGCAAGATAAGCGTTTTCGGCACTACCGTCTGATTTTCTATCTTGTACCCCACGGTGTTGAGTCTCCTGATTGCGGTTTCTTTGCTTAGCAAACCCTTCTTTAAACCAATAGTTATTGTTCGCGTTCCCTCACCACACCAACCCTGCCTCACTGGGGAACCTCATCGATTCCGTTCCTACCTTGGATCGATCCGCTACCCCCGGTTCCGCTTCCAGTGTAATTGGCTGAAGTTTTTCAGGAGTGACTTCTCCAAAGACTTGTTCTTGGGGCGCCGACTTGTACATGAGGGGAAACTGAGCGAACCTATCCCACTACCGGTGACAAAGTCAGCTACTTAAGGTAATGTATATTTATTACTATCTGCAAAATACTGACCTTCAGTAATTTATGCTAAAATCGCTATTTTGGCTTTTCGTTGCCCAAAAAAAAAAAAAAATAACCTTATTTTGTTGTCTCCGTGAGTTTTTCCCCCTCTGCCCGCCAGGCGCGTTGCTCTGTTATCACAGATGCCGCCGCCATCTTGGAATGATCCACACATTCGCTTGGGCACGTTGAAGCGTCAACCTGTTTAGCATTTTTCGTGTTCAAAAATGACGAACGTGAGTGATACTGAGAGCAGGATTCGCGAGAAAATCAAGACGGGTAACTACCCAAGCTGCACGTGCATCAAAACACCACAGGATTTTCACCCTTCATGTCGCAAGTGTAGGGAATGTGATTTTGTGAATCAGTTTTGTGATCTGTGCGCGTTACACGAAGCGGCGGCCATCACACACGTGTTGTGGGCCTGGCGCAAGACAAACAACAAGCGGGCCAACAAGGAGAAAAAGGCCGGTAAGAGTATTCAGTCTATTGATGATCGTTTGAGATTAATGGGGGTTGACCCCAACGCACCTGCTATTTTTCACGAGGACTCTAGTACCATTTTGTCCCCGGACTTTGACAGTTTTGTTGAAGCCGATAAGACGGTTTATGCCCTAAACGCTTTGGGTGCGGTCGTATTAGCTGCAAAAAACATGGCGGCGGTCATGGCTAACCTAAAGGCACGCGAATCCAGGGCGATTATTACTAAAGACATTAATAAATCGTTGGAGACAAAAATTGACACTTTGAAATCTGAACTTTTGGCCTCTTTCGCTGATCTTTTGAAAGCCCATAAGCCTAACGAGGGGAGTGAGAAAATTAGTAATCCGAGTGTTTCTGTGACTCCCATGAACGATGACGAATGTGCCTTTCTGGGGGAGGAAAAAATGGCAGCGGACAATGAGAAAATTCAAATTAAAATGAGCAGCACGACCGCCCCAAAGTCGAGCGCTGCCATTAAGAGCCATAGTGTTAACGCATCCAAAGGTGGTAACGTAGGCAACCCAAGTGACATTCTTAGGAAGGATGGTAGTAAAAATGTTAGGGATAAAGTGGATGAGAGTGACAGGAAAAGTGGAAAAACATCCACCACTAGCGGTCGTCATACGGACGGAAAGAATTCCGGAGGCGACCACAGGGATAGAGCCGACACAAGTATAAAATGTAGTAAAGTGTCAAAATCTCAGTCCGCTCCCGAGAAAAGGGAATGCGGACAGGAAAAGGGCTCAAGTTTGCTGAACGACAAAGGTCGACTCGAGCATGGCAAATCGGCGCCGGAGGGCGACGGGTTTGCGAGGTTTTTAGAGATGGCTAAACAAATGTGGGTCGGCGACGGGCAGAGGTCTCCGCCGAGTGAGTCGGATAGCAGCACGTCGCCCGAGCGTAACGGGTCGCCGAGTAGCGCCGGGGGTCGCCGACTATCACCACGCCGGGGCGGAGGCCGGTGCAGCACGTCGCCGCGCAGGTCGCCGTCCCCATCGCACGGCAGAAGCAAGCATTCATCACCGGGCCATAGATCGGGGAAAGGCCGTAGATATTCTCCCGGGAAAGAGAGGTCACCAAGGGCGGCTAGGGCGGGGACGCGCCGACAATCGCCGTTGCGCCGACGGTCGCCTACGAAGGGAGAAGCAAATTACGGAACTGATCAATTAGAGGAACACCTTCAGGTACTAAGGGAAGCACTGAAGAGTTGCACCAAAAGCCTGCACACACCGGAAAATGCATTAAAGAGACATTTAGGGAAAAAGGTCGAAACTTTTAGTGAACGTAATTTGTCAAAACGGAAACATAACCTTACCCTGGTCATGCAATGTGCAAGAAGGTCAAGAAGGGCTTTGAGGCTGACAACATTTTTTCTGAGGATGAAACTTTTGACCTTGAAGGGGAAGTAGAGATTGAGGAAAGGGAGGAAGGTGAATGGCAGGATGAGGAGGAAGAGTTCGTCCCGGAGTCAACCGATAACGATCCGTTTGAAGAAGGCCCAGGCTTTATTCATTGGAAGACTTTTGCCTGTTACGTTTTTAAACATCTACGCGAGACTCGGTATGCAAAAGAAGCGGCACCTGTTGAGGAAGACCCGGACGATCCCCCTATGGACACTTACGCTAATTCAGGGATGATAAAGGCTCAGCCACTGCACCTCCCACAATCAGCGGTGGCTTTTCGACAGTTACTGAACAGTGAAGCCCTGACTAGAAGAGACGACAAACCGATTTCATTGTCCAAACCCTTACCGGCCCATGACCCAAAGAAAACCAAGGTGTTTTTCAGATCAACAGGGAAAGGTGCCCCATCCAAAAAACGATACAAAACATTCCCGGAAGCGGAGTACATCACCGAAAAAGCGGGGCTTGAAATGGACTCTGTACTCAGGACACCTGCAGTCATCCGCACGCCTCTCAGTCTGCACGACGAGGACGAGATAATGCTACGGTGCGGGATCCGTGCCAATTCACACGCCGAACTGGTGTACTCAGCATCAACTGCGGCGATCAAATCTTTAGTGCGCAATAGACCAGAGCTACGAGAGGACGAGAACGTTAGAGAATGCCTGCACTTCATGAAAAGGGCTTCTTCCTTTCAGCGGGATAGCCTTAACTGGTCCGCAAGACTGTTAATGAATTCAGTGTTTAGAAAGAGAGACGCTCTATTGGAGTCGGCGACACAGATTCCCACGGACATTGCTGGTCAACTACGGCTGCTCCCCATCCACACGTCGTCGGAGGTGTTCAACGGAAAGTTACTAGAGCTGGCGCCGGAGTTGAAGGAGAAGACCAAACCGCTCTAAACGGCGGGGAACGCTTTCCCCCTAACGAAGGGTAGGAGACCGTTCGGCAGACTCCAGAACAGCTTCAGGGTCCAAGGTCTAGGGGGGGGGGGGGCGAGAACAGAGGCTCAGGGCGCAAGCCACCCCAGACGGACAAGCTGAACGACAGTACACCCTTTCGTGGCTCGGCCCCTTCCAGGGGCGGACGAGGCAGTTCTAGGTTTCCACGTGGAAGGGGTCCCTTCAGAGGTAGGGGAAGGAGGCCCAACCGTCAGTGACGTTCAGCGGGCGAACCTCGCCCCAGTTAACCGGCAGGTGGGAGGAAGATTGACTTGGCATCTGAAAGAATGGAAGCAGCTGACGGACGACCAGTTCATCCTAGACACCATCCAGCACGGCTACTATCCTCCATTTTCCTCCCGTCCAGCGCTGGCAGACGAACCACCGGTTTGGGCGAAGGACACTGCGAAAGACCTGGATTTGGAGGACGAGGTGCGAACACTAATGGCCAAAGGGGCGCTAATGGTTGCGCCACCGGACTCCAAGGGCTTCTGGAGTCCGGCGAGGGTTATTGCCAAGAAGGGAGGAGGAAAGGGGCTCATTTTCAACATGACGAAACTGAACTCTCACATTGTGAAAGAACACTTCAAGATGGAGACCATAGGGTCCATTCGGGAAGCGATTCAACTGAAGGAGTTTACAGCATCTATAGACCTCGAGGATGCATACCTTCACGTCCCACTGCACGCAGATGTGCAACACCTCTTTCGCCTAGTAGTGGGGGGGGGGTGTCTTACCAGTTCAAGACTCTGCCTTTCGGACTCTCGACGGCCCCTCAGGTCTTCACACGGCTGATGAAACCTGTGATAGCCAAGCTGCATCAGCAACAAATACGAGCACACGCTTATTTAGACGACTGGCTGATAAGGAACAAGTCGGCGGAGGATCTGAGTCGCCAACTTCGGCAGTGCACTGCACTTTTCTGTCGGTTGGGACTAGGCATTAACTTCCGGAAGTCAAGATTCAACCCCGAACAAGTATTCATTTTTCTTGGTGCCGAGTTCGACACGTGGGTGGGACTAGTCAGACCATCACCGGAACGGATTACAGCCATGAGGGAGACGATGAGGATGCTGCTCCAGAGACAGCGGATATCCGCAAAGGAATTGGGCATCGGCCATAGGGATTGCGGACTCCAGCGCAAGGTTAGTTCCCCTGGGTCAGTGGAAAGTGAAGCCCCTCCACTGGTTCAGGAAGGACGAGTGGTACCCGAGACGCAGTTGGAAAGACTGGGTGAGTCTACAACGCTTCCCATCAGAATGTGCGGAGTGGTGGCTGACTCCGGGGACGTTGGAGCAAGGAGTACTGATGCGAGAGCCGACCCCAGAGATACTACTGTTTTCCGACGCATCGAGTTGGGGAGCCCACATGGAAGGTTTGCAAGCTGCGGGACAGTGGTCGGATCAGGAAAAAGAACTCCATATCAATGTACGGGAATTGCGAGCAGTGCGGTACGCATTAGCCCTTTGGAAGGAAATTGTAATGGACAAAGTGATCGGGGTGATGGCAGACAATTCGACGGCGGTCGCCTATGTCCGCAAAGGAGGGGGCACGCACTCGAGAGCGTTAATGGACGAAACTTCCAGCCTATTGAATTTCTGCGAACAGAACAGGACCACTCTGGTGCCACGTCATATCGCCGGGAAGTTGAACGTCTGGGCAGACGAGTTGTCGCGAGGAAGCACGATCCCGACCACGGAATGTAAGCTGGACGAGAAGATTTGCGAAGCACTTTTCGAGAAGTGGAGCCAACCGATAGTAGACCTTTTTGCAACTCGCTTCAACAAGCAGCTGGAGAACTACGTGTCCCCCTTCCCAGACAGTCAAGCCTGGGCGACGGACGCCCTGTCCATACCATGGGAGGGGATGTTTGCTTACGCGTTCCCACCCTTTTCGATGCTACAGAGCGTTCTCAACAAAATCGGAGAGTGGACAGGGATGTTCCTTTTGATAGCTCCGTACTGGCCGGCGGCGGCGTGGTTTCCCGACATCCAGGAACTCGAGAGAGGAGCCAGTCCGATTACCCGTCACAGAAAGGCTACTCTCGCAGCACAAGGGACGGACCCTACACCAGAATCCCGGGATTCTGCATATTCACGGGTGGCTGCTTTAAGGAGTAGTCTGCTGAAAAAGGGCTGTTCCGTGAAGGTGGCGGAGAAGGTCATCAGAGGTTTAAAGGCATCCACACGTAGAAACTATGAATCTAAGTGGAAGAAGTGGTTCGTGTGGTGCTCGGGCAATGACGTCAACCCGTGCAACCCTTCCGTGTTCGAGTTAGCGGAGTTTTTGGAAGACTTGTTTCGCAAAGGGTTGTCGCCGATAGCTATCAAGGAATACAGGTCAGCGGTCAACTCTGTGTTATTCTGCTCAGGAAACACGGGCGTGGTTGAAAGCCCACTGATGTCGAAAGTGATACTAGGGTTCGACCAGGCTAGGCCAAGAACGAGGACACTTTTCCCAAAATGGAACCTACCTTTAGTACTCAAGAGCCTGTCAAGCCCACCTTACGAACCGCTTAGGAAAGCGGTCGATTTTGCACCTCACTCAAAAGACAGTTTTCCTAACAGCGTTAGCTACTGCAGCTCGGCAGAGTGAAGTAGCAGCATTTTCCAGAGGACAGAACCACATCAGGTTTTCAAGGGACTGGTCGAAAGTATCGCTTTCCTTCCCCGCTCACTTCACGGCGAAGAATTCCAGACCAGACGTAGCACCAAAACCGGTGGTGATACCGGCCTTGGGCCCACTAGTCCACACGAAAGACGAGGAGAGGTTGCAGTGCCCGATTCGGGCGCTGCGCCATTATTTGGCCAGGACTGCAGATCAGGTCTCGGACACGGAGGAGGAAGGCCCAGCACCCTTATTCTTGCAGGTGGACGAAACACACAACCAAGCAATTAATAAGGCGGTGACACCCTTCAAGTTGGGCAAGTGGATCTGCGCTGTCATTCGGAGGGCTTATGAGCTAGGGGAAGATTGTGTGGATCTCCCAAGGGAAGTTAGAGCTCACGAGCTAAGGGCACTGGCTGCATCGTGGGCGTATGGCTGTAGAACGCCTTTGGACGAGGTGGTGGCAGCATGCGCCTGGAACAATCGGAACACGTTTGTGAGTCACTATCTGCGGGTCACGAGCGGCCAACGAGGTGAGAAGGTGATAAGGGATCATGTTGTGGCGGGACAGAGGTTCTACCACTAGACATGTATAATGCACCTTGGGAATCACAGCAGTGAGAGCCGTCAACTCGAGTGAAAGACAAGTCACAAAGAGCATGGAGGCCTTCACGCATGAAAGACAGCACACCCCTGTGGCTGGGACACACCGCAGAAACCGCTACGAAGAAAATACCACACCACGCTGGGGTGAGCAAACCACACTGGGGGATAATGTCACACAGTGGAAGTGGAACATTGAGACCCACAGGTGGAAGTCCACATAAGGAGGCCAGTTGGACACGCACGAGATAAGAGGTTGGTAGTGTGGTAACTCTTTCTTGCAGTGTATGATCTCGTGTTTTTGTTGTTAACCTTTTTAGGATTAATATCCAGCTTAATTTCAGGAGATAGCCTATTTCTGAGTGTGCTACTGGTGTTTGAGTATACCTTTGTTAGCCTTCATTGAGGGTGTTTACAATTAGGCCTGTTTCCTATAGAGGGATAGGAAGGTTACGTTGATCTAGGGGATTCTAGTTTCAGCGGCCCTCCACCAGGACGACAAAGTCAGCATAAATTACTGAAGGTCAGTATTTTGCAGATAGTAATAAATGGAAATTTTAACAAGTTTAAAATTAATTTTTACTATCCTAAAATACTCACCTTCAGTAATGGAAACCCACCCGCCTCCCCGCTTCGCTGAATAGTAAGGTTCAATAAGCGAATGTGAGGATCATTCAAAGATGGCGGCGGCATCTGTGATAACAGAGCAACGCGCCTGGCGGGCAGAGGGGGAAAAACTCACGGAGACAACAAAATAAGGTTTTTTTTTTTTATGGGCAACGAAAAGCCAAAATAGCGATTTTAGCATAAATTACTGAAGGTGAGTATTTTAGGATAGTAAAAATTAATTTTAAACTTGTTAAAATTTCCATTTTCGTCGGCAATTAAAAACACTAAAATTGCAGGGCTTGCACCTGCTTAATTTTAGTTTTTATTGCCTAACCGAAAATATACATTACCTGTAGTCCCGCCCAGGCCTCCCCTCAATTGATAGGTTCTGGGTGTGGAGAAATAATGACACGCGGTCGGCTGCGCTGTGTTATATAGCCAGCCTAAACCTGCGCATGCGCAGTAGGTACAAGTCCGTCTGGGATTCAAGCTCCAAAGCTTCTAGGGGATAATTCAAGCTCAAAGGAGAATCGCTACTTAAAACAGGTAATGTATAGTTTCGGTTAGGCAATAAAAACTAAAATTAAGCAGGTGCAGGCCCTGCAATTTTAGTGTTTTTATTTCGGTAATTGTTAAGTTGATTTCACAGTATGAACTGCAACGAACTTAAAATTATAATTTTTTTCCAGCTTTTCTTGGTGTAAATAGATCTGCCCCTCCCCTACCAAATACACGTCATCCTTTTAAAACTCCAATTTCTTTCCCCCACATTCGTAACTTAACTCGGAATTTTGTTAGCGACGCGTATATTAAAATTATCTGCAGGGTGTACCACACTGCGTAACACCAAACACCAAATATAACACCAAATAAATTTTGTAATCATTTGAAAAATTCTATTTAATTTTGTTAAAAGTATAAAGAAGTCTTAATTGTATAGCTAGTGGCTTTGATGAAGGTGAGGATGGAATCGCAACTCCATCGGAGCACCTTGCCTATAGAGCTTCAAGGTTATTCTGTGAATTTAGTATTCGTATACTGCCCAACCCTACCACAAACACATATAATTTATATACGATGTTAAATCTGAAACTGATAATTTCTAAGTAGGCCTAGTAGTGCTTATTTTGATTGTTGATGTTAGCTGACTTTGGCTTTGAACTTTTCAAGTCTTTGTAACATTGGGTGGAACTGAAGCGCCCACATTTCCCATTTCCTTGGCTGCTGATGGTATGATGGCCGTGCCGTTGACGCCTGTGGGCTCGGTTTGCCTTCCTCTCCTTGATGAAGGGCTGATGGTCGCTGCCCCAGCTAGGACATTACATGAAACTCATGGCGACATAACTGGTCAGTGAAATTGTGTGCTGCAGAATATAATCTTTGTACGAGTTTTAAACTTAACTTTGATTAAACGCATCTTCAGCTTTTAATTAATTATTTAATAAACCGAGTTTGGAGCTGGCTCTAATTAATGCAAAATTAAATTAAGCTCCAAATAGTATTTTAGACATGTCCATTGTATTGGGGAAAAATTGCTAATTCTTATGGAAGATGATAAATATTGCTTAACCTTTCTGGTGCAAATTTGCCAATAACCGGTTTACGCTTTCCTTTTTGTCTAGTGACAATGAATATTTGTATAGTTCGTTTAAAAAAAAAACATGCTTATACATTAATAGGCCTCCAGTACTAAGGAAAATGTTTACCTCTGGCAAAAAATATTTTTACTTTATAATCCAAAAACACTTACCTTTAATTATTGGGTAAATATAGTTTATTTACGCTCTATGCCTAAACCTTAAGCGTCTATATGTCCCCACCAGGTGGCATCCCTGCTCACGTTGCAGCAGGCAATGCCACCTGTCCCTAACTTGTACTTTGGGCCCAGACCGAGTCTGTCGCATGCCTTTGGAACCATGGAATTATCTGCCGGTTTCTGTTGTTTCAGCACCCAACCTGTCTTGCTTTAAGGCCTGCCTTGATGCGTGGAGGGGCTAATCCCTTCGGGTTCTTTTCTGGGGGGTGGGGTGTCTTAGCTTTGCTGGATGCCATCTTCTTCTTTGTCTTTGCTCTCTCTAACCAATTTACAACCTTCAAGAATGTTTTGGTCGAACCCGAAATGTGGTCGCACAAGAAACCCCACAGTAATGAACACTCAGCATCAGGAGTATCAGTCATGTAAGTTTCTTCTTAACCCGTGCGACGTTTGCCTTTAGCACACGGACACCGGAATTACCAGTATCGACGAAAAATTGCATAAAACCAACCAAAAACGGTCCCTACGGGTACGTAAGCCTTCTCCGATTCCCTTAGTAGTTTCCTAGACCTTAGATTAGTGTGTGAAGAGTTTAGTTTTGACCACAGACATAAATTTCAATTCATCATCAACGTTTACCCCACAACCCTTGTCTGATTTAAGATACACCCTTGTCAGTGATAGTTGGAGTACATTTAACTGGGTGGAAAGCATTGGGTGCTTAGTAAATTCGGGCGGAGGGCGCTTCTATCTTGTGGTTAAAAGCTTTACTAGTGCGCACCATAATACCACACTGTTGGCCTTCCAACACATTATCTCGTAACCCAAGGTAAAATATGTAACGGTGGATGCTATGTCTGTAGGTGCTTGTGGCACCCGCTGACATCTAGAAGAACTATTGCGGTACTTTTACTTTACTTTGGACTATGTTGTGACTTTTAAATTCATAGCATAGCATGTCTACTGGCCCGGTGAGGGAATATAAAGTCTAAGCGTGGTCGTTTTAAATCGAATAAGTCTGGCTATTAATCAACAAGAAGTCCTACTAGTATTTCAACTCTTAGTTTAATGAACCAATGCATAATGGACAGATATTGTTCTCAAACAGTTACAAGTATAAAAGCAAATTGATTTACATTAAATCAGTCAACAGTATCACCAAATTTCGAAGAAATAAAGTCTGGTTGTTCAAATAAATAAACTCTGAATTACACAAATATTCTGCAATTTTCAAGTAATCATTCACGTACCAGTGCTTTCGGAGTTATAACATTCGGTGAATCGTAAGTTTTAAAATAACATCTTACGATAAAATGAGTAAAGCTGGTTTTTATGGAAGGGTACCGTAAACCCTTAAATTTATGGGGAGACGAAGTAAAAAATTGCCGATGGCCTATGTCCCCATAAAGTTTTAAAAGCTAACAGTTAAATTTAAAATTAGACTATAAATTTAGAATATCTTGTCCTAAAAGAATACTTTTAAAATTAGACCAGTTTTATCTGAGAATAACTACCTTTGCCCAGAATGGCAACGTGCTTGGTGGAGACATCTCTACCTCCTGACCGGCGTAGTGACTGTTGGCCATTGTCAGCGAGCTATGCTATCGATTGAGAGTGCTTGGTCTGTTATATTCCAGAGGGTTGGATCCTGGCTGACCAAGCATGGACTGCACTGCACTGTGACTGAGGTTGGCGCTAATGACCTAGCTGTCGACGCGCCATTAAGCCTCAATGCCCCCCTCCCCTCCAAAGCACGTCACTAGGCCCTCTTGATGGCTTAGAGGCGAGCAAGAGAATCCTGCTTAGTGATTGGCTGGGCGGTTTTTGGCAGTGTTCGAGTAGGAGGGGCCCAAGTTTGAAAGTGTACAGGCTAAGACTATTGAGTATATACAAGTCAGATTAATAGAAGGAATAAGAGAAGGCTGTGCCGGTGCCACTTTTCCCGATACCGATGCCTGTTGACCCGGTTCCGATCCCCGTACTGGTGCTATTGGTCATTTGCCGCTACTGTGCCGATGCCGATACCAAATGATGCCGATGTCAAATGATAACTAATAAAGAATACAGAATGTGTTGATACGTCAGTAATTTATGGTGTAACAAACGTATCACTTGTACAAAGGAATTGTTTCCTAACACTGTGTAGCTCAGCGAGATTAAAACCTAGCAAATTATTTATTTAAAAGATGCTTAAATTTTAGTAGCGTTGGGAACAATATGCCATATTATTATGTACGAAAATGCCGATTCTGGAAAAAACAAGCCGATGCCGGTATTTTTTCCGGTACTTGTTAACCCTGTGCCAGTCTGATACCGATACTAGTGGTACCTGCAGCCGGTACCAGTATTGGTACCTGCACAGCCTTAAATAAAGACCATGTCTTATCATTGTTCAAGACGTGGTCATTCGCCACCAAATTCTCTATTTTCCTTTTAAATTCGCAGTCATGAATTCTGCAAAGACATTTCTGAAATTTTCTCTCTTGAATAAAGATGACATCGTTTCACTTCATTCAGACAGATCTGTGTAATTTAATGCGTTCGTCTGTATGTGAAGCGATTGCAAAGGCAGAAGCTAAAACTCTGTGTCCGCAGGGGTGAGGGTATTAGTAGCTTGCACGGAATTATTAGTCGGGAACCTCTCACGACATGGCCAGCCATCACCAAAGCACTGAAGTCGGCTTACAAGCGACCTAAGAGAGATCAGGACACACTACTATCCATGAGTACCTGGCAACAGGATAGAAATAAGTCACCGTTAAGATTTCGCCAACAAGATGTACGCTCAGTTCCAGATGATGAACAAAAGTGGTGACGAGTGTGATGAAGTTAAAATGGTGGATCAAATGAATGATCTCGGCAGAAACTTCTTAACCTACTCTGGGGTGAAAACTTGGGTGCTCTGTTCGACACAATAGGAGACATGCCTCTCAGTATGAGGTTCCCTAGTCGGTCTACAGGGTGAACGGGAAAGTGCAGCTAACTTCCCAGAAGAAAGGACATCCAAGTAGTCAGCGACTGCGACAAGTGAACAAAGGGGAACAGCCTGCATCTCCTGCCAGCATGACTTCAACGGTGGCGCCTTCCACTGCAGAGTCCGAATCAAAGCAAGCTTCATCTGTTGCCAATGTAAACAACATGGCCAGGAACCTGCGACAGGAACGAAGCCAAACGTAGACAGGACGGCAAAGAAAGGATGTTTTAACTGTCACGAACTAGGGCATTTTTCTTGGGCCTGCCTAAACCTCAAGACGGAGAAACCATCTCTCTAGTCCAGTGTATCGGCTCACCAGCACGTGCTCTACCAGTCACTGTTCAGAAGATAAACTTCTATGCAGACTTGGACTTGGGCTCATCGGACTGTGCGATTGTATGTACCTTCCTGCATCGCGACTAAACTCTGCGAAGGTGCAGAGTGTCAGCTTACCGAGGCACAGTCATGTAGCCAGTCAGCATCATAGATCTATCTTTCACAGTTCACGGAAAGCATTTAACGTTGTCGTTAAGGGTCTACAAAGCTCTAGCTTGTAGATGCATCCTTGGAAGTCTTTCTTAAAAGTGACGAACCTCAGGATCGACTGGGTCAACGACAACGTTTACTTTCCAGGGAAGCTTCAAGTTGAAGTTTCAAGTCAAGGCCCGCAAAGTGGCCGCCAAAGGAATGGCGTCACCTGCGCTGACTCTGCTATCTCCTCGTTCCTCCAAGTGTGCCGCCATCACGCGTTCCGCTATGCCGGAGGAACCTCTCTCTCGTGAACAAGTGCATGCTCTCATGGATTCTGCTATATGCACTTTTACACGAAAGTTGCCTAACATACCGGAACCGTCCGCTTATACCAAGTCCTTGGTCGAAGCATCGACAAGGCGACCTCGGCTTGCCGATTCCACCCCAGGACCCCTGACCCCATTCCGGTCCCGCGGCCAATCCGAGGAACGCAGACCCATCTTTTCCAGGCTAACCCGACCCAACCGAAATTCCGATGCTTGAACTTTTAAGTGGAAAGGATTGTTCCCGACTACTTCGTGTACAAGCCATCACGTGATTCCGTCCTACCGTGCAAGAATCTGGGGCTCTCCACTGGGTTTGGTTTCGGATTACGCGACCAACTGCCTCACCAACCACCTCTACTACGTTAATCCACTACCTTACTTAAAACCTTGCTCCGGATTGGTGGTTCTATTCTAGGGAACGGTTCTCCCTTGGAATTGGATAAGGATCCACCCCCTCCGCGACCAGAAAAGGAGGCTTCCTTCTTCCGACCTTCTGGAGATGGCAACGCCGAAGTCTCGGTTTCAGCCGGCTCAAGCATTCACATTCCTCGGAGTATTCTTCGATCTTCTACAAAGCACCGTAATGCCGTCCCCCGACCGAATTTCCAGTTTTCTTTGTTCCGCCCGTTCCTTTTTACGCCAATGTTCTCTTCGCGACTTGGACTCCATCATCGGCACCATCGATTCACTTGCTGATCTCTTTCCTTACGACCGTTGGCTTGCTCGCTCTCGCCATTATATCCGAACGGACGAATGGGGTGATCCCCAGTCGGGCATCCTCCTCTTACCACGTCCCCTTGCCCGGGAGTTCCCGTTTTCAACACTCAACTGGTGGGTGGATGTCTTTCACCTCATAGCAACGGTGCCACTACACGAACCAAGTCTGGATCTTCACCTCTTCACGGACGCCTCCCACCAGGGATGGGGAGCCCACATCGGCAGCTATACGACTTCGGGAACTTGGGATCCAGACACCTCCGACCACATTAACCTCCTCGAGCTTCGGGCTGTTTTCCTCGATTTTCACCATCTGGTCTCGGGTTGAATTGTACAAGTCCACATCGACAACACGACGGCCGTAGCTTGCCTTCGGAAGGGAGGGGGGGGGGTCGCGCTTCCGATCCCTGTATGTTCTGACATCCAGCATCTTCCATCTGTCCATTCTTCTTCACACTTTCCTACTTCCCCTACACATTCCAGAGAACCACAATGTTGTGGCCTATTCACTATCCAGGCGCGTCCCCCGACTGGCGAATGGACCTTACACTCCTCCGTTTGCAACGCCTTGTTCAGGATTTGGGGAAGACCCATGGTGGACTTGTTCGCCACGAAGTTCAATGCCAGACTTCCCCACTTCGTCAGTCCACTTCCGGACCCCCGGGCTTGGGCAGTCGACGCTTTAACGCTGGATTGGAGCCATCTCTTTGCATATGCTTTTCCTCCACCCAAACTACTGCCTCTCATGTTGCGCAAAATAGCGGCAACCACGGGACAGTTTCTCCTGATCGCACCAGACTGGCCAGCAGCAGCATGGTTTCCGGCACTCCTTGATCTCCTCGTCTATCTCCCACGTTCCCTTCCATTCCGCCCCGACCTACTGACTCAGCGCAACAGGGCAGTACGACACCACCAACCACAGTTGCTGAGACTACACGGGTGGCTACTATCGTCTGACTCCTCGAAGTGACAGGAGTTTCTCCGGAACAGGCCCTCCGCATCGCTTCCTGGGCCGTCCGGGCATCCACCTCCAAGATTTACGACAGTCACTGGCGCCGATGGTTTCATTGGTGTCGCCTCCACCAAGTTAATCCAGTCGGTCCCTCTGTACCAGAATTTCTCCGGTTCCTCTTTCCTCTTTACAGGACTCTGCGGCTCAACCATCTTAGTCTATCGTTCCGCACTGAACGCTGTTTTTAAAGCTGCTGGACATTTTTGCCTTCTTGATGACTTCCGTATCTCTTCCCTTCTCCGTTCATTTATGATCGATAGTCCACGGATGGGCTAGGTTTTTCCGGACTGGGACCTTTCCATTGTCCTCACCGCACTGCTCGGTCCTCCTTACGAGCCCTTGTCTGGCTGTCCTCTTAGCCATCTTACTCGCAAAACGGTCTTCCTCATTGCGCTTTCTGCTTGCCTCCGGTGCAGTGAATTGCAGGCTCTCAGCTACTGCTGCGGACTGTTTTTTTCTGGATATCTATTCCGGCGTCACTTTGACCCCTAGGAGCTTCGTTACGGACCAAGACGCAGAAACCTGATGAACGATCTAGGCCGTTCATCGAATCCTGCTCTCACCTCCATCCTCGGTGACAACCAAGAGCGTTCCCTATGCCCCGTTCGCGTACTACGATTTTACTTAAAGCATCTAAACCCCTTCGTCGAGGTCGGACTCGCCTCTTCTTACCATTCACCAACCATTCCAGCGAAACCTCATCACGCATGATCTCCACTTGGATCAAGACGGTTACTGTTCAAGCTTATAATGCACTCGACATCAGTTGTGCTGATCAAGGTATCCGTATCACTGCTCATGAGCTGCCGGCTATTTCAGCTTCTTGGGCATTCCACAACACTGTGCCTATTACTGAAATTATGGAGGCTGCTTGCTTCCTGGCGAAACCCTTCGGTTTCCACCTCACACTATAGACGAGAAATGTCTCGTCATGCCGACTGTCTGTACCGACTCGTGCCCCCCCCCCCCCCACGCTCACCTTCTTTCGAATATTAGGGGATCCGCCTGCTACCCTAGCGGGTTAGTCAAGATGTCTCCCGCCGCCTCTGTGGAATGCTAAAAATTAGTAATGTATATTTTCATGAAAGCAATAGAAACCAAAATCAACCAGGTAACGCTGGTATTTTGGAGTTTTACAGTTTTTCTTCCAGAGAGCTTTCAAATACTGCTTGCCTAAGCTTAAATGGATTTGACAAGGACGAAACGAATACGGTTTTAGCAAGCGAAATAGCAGAAACGTCTGCTTGTTTGGGGCTCCATTCTGAATGGTTGACACCCAGACCTAGGACAATTTTTACCAATTGATCATTTAATATCAATTAGCTCTCACCCACAAAGATCTCTAGACAGATTGTTTCGCCCTTGTTTGGGCTTGTCAGTAGAGAATACTTTGTGGATAAGAGCTAGGCTACGCTTGCCTAGGGCAAATGACAAGGGTGAAACGAATACGGTTTCATTGATATTAAATGATCAATTCGTAAAAATTGTCCTAGGCATGGGTGTCAACCATTCAGTAGAATGGAGCCCCAAACAAGCAGACGTTTCTGCTATTTCGCTTGCTGAAACCGTATTCGTTTTACCCTTGTCATTTGCCCTAGCAAGCGTAGCCTAGCTCTCAATCCACAAAGTATTCTCTACTGACGAGCCCAAACAAGGGCAAAACAGTCTATCTAGAGATGTTTGTGGGTGAGAGCTAATTGATATTAAATGGATTTCATTTTGTTTAACAAACTGCAAAGCAGCTTAAAATTAATTAGAGCATGAATCTTGTGCAAGGGGCGCCAAAGCCTAGATCTTGTATAATTTAATTACTGGCAGGTTTTTATTAGCGTTCAATGTTTGTTGTACATTAACCTATAACTGCCTAGATACGAACGTACGCCTTCAACGTATAACAGCGAAAAACTAAGTCCCAGTGCGAGCTTTGTGAGGGGTCCCCGGGAACCCCGAGCAAAGCGGGCAGTCAAAGCCCAGTGGTCAGCGTCGTCGGCTCCAAACCAAGAGAATGCCGGTTCGAATCGGTGAACCGACCCAAGTATCATATGGACTCTAAAAAAAAAAAAGGGTCTGTAAGTTTTTTCAGGCGGTTATGGGTTATAAACACACAAAAGTCACAAAAGTGGGAAATAAAGCCTGATGAACTTATGATAATACTAAATGCCAGTAACCAACGATTACCAGTGAAGTCTAATTTGTGGCGTAGGTGTTATATTTTTGTTTTTAAATGATGAACTTTTCTCTTCATCAGAGCCCCAGAACCAAACTATTTTTTTTTTAATTGCTTAACTTATTTAATATTCACACAAAACACATCGAAAGCTTATGCTTGTTACTGGATCCCATAAAGCTCACACGCAATTCACTAAGACTTTTTTTAAAGGTACCTTACGAGTTCATTGCAGAATGTTTTTTCAAGATATTCTGATTTTCAAAGATTGTCATTAAGAGTCATTTGTTCTAAGAGTCAGGCAGGTCATGATAGTTCACATTTCAGATTTGAATGAAACTTTTTTGGTGGGTGCCTACATGTGTGAGATGAATGTGAAACCACAATTTTGGGTTGAAACTCCAATAGTTTAGGATATATGCAAGGTTAAAGGTCATGGTGCAGAGGTGAAAAAAGCGCTGCATTGTAAAACGCACTACCTTCATAGCTGGTCCACGTCCTACATCAAGACTGTGCCATTCAGATTCCACTTGGAATACATTCTACTATTAAAACTGATGCTTTATATGTGTTTACATCTTTGGCATACTGATGGAGGGAAATAAAACAAGTTTAAAATGCTAAAATTTACCACTGGCACGTATTTTAAAACTCACCTACATCATGAGTGTGCCAAAATTTGCTCATGAGGCATCAACTACTATGAAGCTGTACTTTCACTAAACACCGTCTACTTCATGGCATACTTGTGATTTTAAGAGTTTTTCAATTTTAAAGTTAGTTTTTATACAAAGTTGGCCTATTTAAAAAATTCTATTACTCCCAACATCAAGAGCTTACAAGCACACAAAATTACCAGTACCTCTTTATATGTAGGTTAAAGGATAATCTGAAATACTGTGGCAGTTTCATGCGCTGCCCATTTATAAAACTTTAAACTTTGTTTTTATACAAAACTAACCTATTTTAAAAATTATATTACTCCTTACATCAAGAGCGTATAAGCATACAAAATTACTTTTCATGTTCCTCTTTACATTTAGGTTGAGGCGAAATCTTCAAAACTGTGGCAATTTTATTTGCTGCCTATTTTGAGAAGTTCGTAGTTAGCCTTTTTTCTGGGCTGCACTAATAAGTGTTGCTCTACTTGGAAACAAGAGAGTAGCCATAGCAACAGTGTGTCATGCGTGGACAGCTCTGGCTGGTGCAGGCAACTTGGGGTGGTTTATCAGAGGTGCTCTGCTTTTGTCTGTGTCAAACATGACCCATTGTTGCTCAAAACTGTTAAATGGGACTTTTAAAAGCACACAAATTCGTTTGTAATAAAATTACTTTTATATGAAACATTTCAATAAAGCAGCTTTCAGTTTAAATCTGATGTTGTTGCAGCCGAAAATATGAGCAATCGGTCATCAGTCAACGCTGTCTAAAATGCAAGGTAGGCCAGTTGCCAAAATATTTCAGAGTATCCTTTAATGTACATATAAAGAGGTACTCAAGAAGTATTTTTGTATGCTTGTACGCTGTTGATGTAAGGAGTAATAGCATTTTTTAAATGGGCTAAATTTGTATAAAAACTAACTTTAAAATTTAAAAACTCCTAAAATCACAAGTATGCCATGAAGTAAGAGGTGTTTAGTGAAAGTACAGCTTCATAGTAGTTGATGCCTCATGATCAAATTTTGTCACACATGATGTAGGTGAGTTTTAAAATACGTGCCAGTGGTAAATTTTAGCATTTTAAACTTGTTTTATTTCCCTCCATCATCAGTATGCCAAAGATGTAAACACATATAAGGCATCAGTTTTAATGGTAGAATGCATTCCAAGTGGAATCTGAATGGTAGTCTTGATGTAGGACGTGGGCCAGCTCTGAAGAATGTAGCGCTTTTTTTTACCTCTGCTCCATGACCTTTAACTTTGCATATCTCCTAAACTATTCGAGTTTCAGCCCTAAACTGTTGTTTCACATGCATCTCACACAAGTTGTTTCATTCATCTGAAAAAGTTTCATTCAAATCTGAGATATCAACTATTACTACGTACCTATTTCTGCCTGACTCTTAGAAAAAATTACTCCCTGGCTTCTTTTATCGCACTCGAACAGTCAGGTTCCAATAAGAGCACAGTCTCTCCCCATTGCCCTCTACCCAGCAACATGTCGAAGCCATATAACAGTAATTTCCCATGGTGAGCCTAATAATGCTTTTGTACAGAAGATGACAATGCAGCAATGTCACGTTGGGCACCGGAAGCAGATTATTCAGCTGGTTTGTGACAAGCTTTTTACAAATCGAATTCTGTCTGTGGGGTGTCGGCTGGGATTTTGTCATGTTAAAAATGGTTACTCTTTTAGGTTTGTGAACAAGTTTCTTTCACCAACTTATTTATTTCTGGGCCTTTTTACAATTTTTATCTCAATAACCTTTAATATATATAAATTTTTTACCAATTTATTGAGAAAAAAAAAGATTAATAACAAGGACTACAGGGTAAACATTGTTCTGCAACACAGCCAGCATGTGATGTAGCATTGATATAGTAGGGTTCTAAATCTAGGAATAAAACGGCTGGTCTCTATTTTGGTGGTAAACACTTAAGTTTAAAGAGAAAGGTGACAAAAAAAAAGGCCCGAGATGGTTGGTTTCCTTTGTCACTTGCAAATGTATGTGAAAACTCCTTATCTTGGTGATGTGATTGTGTCTCAACAATTCAGTTCTGTGTGTAAGGTTACCTATTTATCTACTGAAATGTATGTATCTTAATTGGAATTATTTTACAATATTGTACTCTTGACTATTTTCAGGGTCTTCAGCTCAACTGTCTAGTTCTCAGCAAGCAGCACTGGTCAACCAACAGGTAGCACAACAATTCATTACTACCAACACTGTGGCCACACAGTATGTGGACCAGACACTAACCTCTCAAGTCACACCGAACCTGCACCTGCCCTTCCTGCCCAACACAGTTACGACAGCCCCCACGGCGGCATCAGCAGCCACAACACCTTCCCAGATCCCGCTGCAGCCCATGCCCACGTTTCCGGCTTTGAATGTAAACTCACAGACGGACAGCAACCGTGACACGGCGCTGACGCTGGCCTGTGCTGGTGGCCATGACGATTTAGTTCAATTGTTACTCAGCCGAGGGGCCAATTTAGGTAAGTGCTCGATTGCTTGTAATGTATTTTCATTTCTGGTTAAAGTTCGCTGGAAAGAGAGGGCATTTCGATAGCTGCTGAAATTATGGGAATCTTTGATTTATCTTACTTAGAGTTGGTGGCAGCTTCAGCTCGAAACAATTGGGACCCTTGTCATCCCTGACTTATATACTTGCAATTAGAAAACAACAACCGCTTAAGCACTGCTGTGACAGTGTTCATGTGTGCGAGCTTTATGACTCAGTCCAGGTGTTTATCCAGTAGGTCTTTTCATTTCTGCTTGTAATTCTAGCCACTCAGATTGGGAAAATGCTAACAGAAAGTTTCTGCTCAAAATTATTTTACTCTACCTTTCTAGTTGCCTTGAAAAATCCTTTACCTTTTTTATTAGCATTTTCCTTCTCAAATGCTGTTCAGTTCTAGAGAAAACAAACGCAGATCCTTCCAGTTCACTGCCTACTGCGCAGCCTCCATCATATATAAATCGAAGCGAGGCGGCAATACTCACCTTCTTTGTTGCCAAAACAGCTTAACTTGGTAATTTTAGCATTACATTCCTCGAATGTGATGTTCCCCTGGAGGTTTCTTCTGGTGTGTAGACGCCTGCTTGCGTATCCCACCGCGCATGCGCGAGGCGGTCCTCCCTAATAAAAGTGACAGCGCACACGCTATGGGCATTCATTTTCCTCCAGAGGTGTCTCTACGCCACCTCGCACCCCGGTTCCCCGACTGTCGTTTGGAAAATTGGATTCCTCGCCGAAGATGGCCACCGCTTCGAAAGCTCCCGATGTCAAGTCTGCTCCCGCTGTCGCATCGCCTGACTCTCCACTCCTCCCGGGCCAGCGCACGCCGCCTCCCGCTCCGCTGGACTTGTCGTCCCTCCAGCACGACCTTCAAGCCGCCAAGGACTCCTACCGATCAGCCAAGCGGAACCTCCCCCGTGCGACACTCACCCACTCTCCGGACGGGAACTCGCCGCATGACCTGTCTTCCAACTCCTCCCTAAAAGGCCTCAGCGTCAGCCGCAGTGTCGTACGGGAAATCGTACACGACACCGTCCGTCACCTCCACCTCCCTCCTGCACGTCGTTGGTGCGCAAGGCTCGCACCCAGGATTGGGTTGTGTCTACATCAAGCCACGAAGGAAACAATCGTGCCGCTTTTTCTCCTCAGGCCATGGCACCCAAGCGCAAGTCGGACGACAGGCTGTTTGCACCATGTGCTGCTTGTCTCGACCGTGACTAACCTCACGTCTCGAGTGAAAATCAAGTCACCCGTTGCTGCCTACTGCTGCTCGTCTCACTCGTGGCTAGAACCCACGTCTGAGTGAAACAAGACGGAAGCCGCTTGCACCTCTTGCTGCTTGTCTCGACCGTGGTTAACCCCACGCCTCGAGTGAAATTCAAGTCACATGTGCTGTCTACTGCTGCTCTTCTGTCTGAGTGAACCAAGACGGAAGCCGTTTGCACCTTTTGCTGCTTGTCTCGACCGTGGCTACCCCACGTCTCGAGTGAAAATCAAGTCACCTGTTGTTGTCTACTGCTGCTCGTCTCACCCGTGGCTAAAACCCCGCTATGCCCGGTACAAGGAAGAACGCCAGAAGGATGGTAAATTCAGGGTTTATTCCAGGGCCACGCGGTCTGTCCTTAGGAGATGTTGTCCAGTGGTTCAAGGATGCTCTGATCAGGGCTACTAGCAGGGTGGCACACTTCAGGAGGAGTTCCTAGCTGGTTGGGGACCAGCTCCCAGAGTGAGGCTGCAAGGGGCTGCAAGGCCTTAAGTACCTAGAGCTGCCGCCAGTACCTGCCACTGGTGGTGCAAAGTACTTCCTGTACCATATCCTGGTATCCCATGATCCATCTCTGCTAGCAGCTACCCCTAGGGGCAGGCAAGGCCAGAGCCATCCAGAACACTGATCTCCAGGGACTGGACCATACATCAACATACATAGCATTACTGGAATACATCAATAAAGATACAGAGTATACAGAATACATAGCAAGGAGCCATAGCATCAAGGTAAAGAGGCCCACTAAGGCCTTAGCTCAAGGAGTAGGGGGAAGCTGTGGAAACCGTCGTTGCAGTGGCTAAACCCACGTCTGAGTGAACCAAGACGGAAGCCGTTTGCACCTTTTGCTGCTTGTTTCGACCATGGCCATCCCACGTCTCGAGTAAACATCAAGTCACCTGTTGCTGTCTACTGCTGCTCGTCTCACTCGTGGCTAAAACCCACGTCTGAGTATACCTAGACGGAAGCCTTTCGCACCTCTTGCTGTTTGTCTCGACCGTGGCTGACCCCACGTCTCGAGTGAAAATCAAGTCGCCTGTTGCTGTCTACTGCTGCTGTTTGTCTCACTCGTGGCTAAAACCCACGTTTTGAGTGGACCTAGACGGAAACCATTTACACCTCCTGTTGCTCGTCTCAACCGTGACTGGCCCCACGTCTCGAGCGAAAATCAAGACAAGTCGTTATCTACTGCTGCTCGTCTCGCCCGTGGCTAAATCCTACGTTTTGAGTGAACCAAGACGGAAGCCGTTTGCACCTTTTGCTGCTTGTCTCGACCATGGCCACCCCACGTCTCGAGTGAACATCAAGTCACCTGTTGCTGTCTCCTGCTGCTCGTCTCACTCGTGGCTAAAATCCACGTCTGAGTGCACCAAGATGGAAGCCATTTGCATCTCTTGCTGCCTGTCTCGACTGTGGCTGACCCCACGTCTCGAGCGAAAATCAAGACAACAGTCGCTGTCCACTGCTGTTCGTCTCATTCGTGGCCTGAACCCACGTTTCGAGTGAACCAAGACGGAAGCCGCTTGCATCTCTTGCTGCTTGTCTCGATCGTGGTTAACCCCAAGTCTCGAATGAAATTCAAGTCACCTGTGCTGTGTACTGCTGCTCGTCTCACTTGTGGCTAAAATCCACGTCTGAGTGAACCAAGACGGAAGCCGTTTTCACCTTTTGCAGCTTGTCTCGACTGTGGCTGACCCCACGTCCCGAGTGATAATCAAGACTTCAGTTGCTGCCCACACTGCTGCTCATCTGATCCGTGGCCTAAACCCACGCTTTGAGTGAAGAGTCAAGTTGGAAACCATCTACATTTCCTACTACTTGTCTCGTCTATGGCTGATCCCGTGTCCAAGTGAAATTCAAGTCATCGGCTGCTGTCCAAACTGCTGCTCGTCTCAGCATGGCTACATAAATTAAAAAAAAACCACGTCCTGAGTGAAGAATCAAGTCGAAAGACGTCTCCATCTTCTTACTGCTGGTTCGACCATGGCTCATCCCACGTTTCAAACGTAAATCAAGTCTACAGTTGCTGTCAACACCGATGCCCTCCTCATTCATGACTAATCTCGTGTTATGAGGTGAGTGTCAAGCCAGATACCATTGACATCGCTTGCTGCTAGTCTCACTCATGATCGCCTCACGTCTCAAGCGGAAACCAAGACATTGTCTACAACGACACTTGCCGCCCCTCCCCCTTCCCCCTCAACGGAGGGAAGCAGAATTCGTTTCCGGACGACACAACCAACGACTCGTCTCTACCGCTCGGACGGCTTCTGAAGGCCGTCAAAGAAACCGCACTAAACTGCTTGCTTTATGCTGCACAGATACAATACCTGCCAATTTTCTTTTGCTACCTTACGAATGGAAACTGCCTAAGCTTGTCGTCTCCTTGCCGCAGCCACCATCGATGACGGCTGCTTCGTCCGCCTAAAGCCTGGCCTAAAATCTCACCAAGGGAAATAAAGTCGACTGGTTCGTTCCACACCTGAACCGACATTCCTTTTCCCGCACTCGTGCGGCCGTCTTCACGGCAAGACGGTCTTGACGACACTCCTACCCTCCAATTCTACCGTCCTAAAATCTCACCAAGGGAAATAAAGTCGACTGGCTCCCTCCCGTTGTTTCCCGGGTTTGTTCCACACCTGAACCGACATTCCTTTTCCCGCACTCATGCGGCCCCCTCTTCACGGCAAGACGGTCTTGACGACACTTCTAACCGTCCAATTCTCCTGTCGTTCCGTTGCTTGGCCTTTCGCTCGTTGCCTGCCGTTTCATGTGCGGTGTCTCTTCGACTGTCATCCAAAGTCGGCCGCCGACAACAACTACCTGTCGTCCGCCGTGTCACGTTGACGCCATGTCTTTCTCACGACGGATCACCTCAACCCGCCCGTCTGCTGATGATTCCGAATCCTTTCTCAGACGACAACCCTTTGTCGTCCCCGACGACACCTTGTCTACTCCTGACGCTACACAGCGGCCGCCAAGTCCATGTCGCATCATCATCCCCTCGCTCTCTCGCCCAGATAAAGACGACAAACCCTACGGTAGCCTTGCATCCTAATGCACGACCGACATCCCTTTTACGCCCGAGTCTGGCATCAACTACCGACTCTGATGTCCTCGTCATTCCGACAGCTCTAAATCGGCCCCATTCGGACCCCTCCCCCCATCTTACCGGGCAACATTCTGCTCAAGTTTCGCAGCGTCATCGTCACCACTCACCCAGCACACCGTGTTCCTGTCGTCTGGCCTCCCGGCACATCGGGAAGCCTTAGCTCCACCGAAGTCAACTCTCGGCAGCCTCTAGCCGGCGCTTACTGCCCGACGTCCCGCCGCACCTATCTCGGTCGTCCAACCATCCCTCTGTTGTCTAGCTCGGTGCACACCACGTCGTTGTGTCATCAGGCGACGGGCCTGTCAAAGTCTCAGGTCAATGGTTGCCTTGTAGGCCAGCTATACATTGGCTACACTAGGAGCTCCCGCACCCACGACACGTCGTTGCACTGCCGTTGGCCCTGTCGCCTGCTGGTGCTTAGCGCCCGTCATCTCTTTTGCTCGGATTCCGACCGTCCAACCATCATCTATCGTCACGTTTGACGCACTCCACGTCTGCTTGTGTCACTCGCCCTACCTACTGCCCCAACTTATGGCCGCCACTTCCTTAACCGTGACTTACGTTCGGCTTCCAGCGTTTAAGCCTTCCCACACAACCCTCACACGAACGGGCCCGGTCATGCCCTTTCGCCCGACTCCACCACGTCGCACGCCCATCTGACGGCTATGCATCGCCTTCCTTCAGCCGAACGACTCACCGGCCTCGTATCGCTCGCAACTCCCCGGCCCACCACGCTACCACGCGTCCGTAAGGAATCAGGGCCATCCACCTCACGTCCGACACAGGCTTTCAGAAGACAGCTCTCCCCACTTCCTCACAGCAATGGAACCACACAGGAGTTGAATGACCAACACAGTAACTCTTTACAATCAGGGCAAACCCCACAAAGTCAACCCACAACAAGGTCCTCCGACTAAAATAATTCGCACACCAGCATTTTGAGGGAATCCATCGACACGCCTCACACAACCAGACGAAAAGGTCGAAAAGAAAACAGACTACACCGGCTTGAACCCATCGTCCCAGCCTGTACAGTAGTCAATCCCCCTTAAACACTCAGAACGAAGCAGAAGCAAGCCAACCACAATGGAAGCTAGCCATTCATGATGGAAGCAAGCCAACCGGAGAAGAGGGCATGAGACCAAACTTCGAGGTTCATCGCCGGTTCTGAACAAAGTGTGAAGTTTTCATCAACTTTTTGGGGGACAGCCTGCTTGCATCCCGGGGCGCTCGTACAGGCGGTGCCCGCCACCAGCTTTGACGAGGTCAACTGGTAATGCTAAAATTACCAGGTTAACCCTCTGGGCCCTAAGGTTTTCTTTTCTTAACTCAAACGTATATAATGTAAAGCCGATATATCGGCTTCTAGGGCCCAGAGGGTTAAGTTGTTTTGGCAACTAAGAAAGAACATTTTGCCGGCCCCCAGTCAGGCCGGCTAAAAATGGTTTCTTTTTGCCTAAAACATACTTAACCTAACTCCCGCTCTGCCTCCCTTCTCGAGTCACCGCCTGACACATTGAGAGTAAAATGAATGCCGATAGCGTCTGCGCTGTTGCTTTTATTAAGGAGGACCGCGCCGCGCATGCGCAGTGTGATATGCAAGCAGGCGTCTACACACCGGAAGAAACCTCCAGGGGAACATCACATTCGAGGAATGTAATGCTAAAATTACCAGGTTAAGTATGTTTTAGGCAAAAAGAAACCATTTTTAGCCGGCCTGACTGGGGGCCGGCAAAATGTTCTTTTTCTTCTCTACCACCAACCCTCTCCAATGACGGTCGCCACTCGCCATTTGGCGAATGAAAATCAACAGTTGGCGACTTGGAATTTAGCCCTACTTGCCAAAATGGCGGCTAGCAATAGAAAATGGCGCTCAAATAGCGATATCTCGGGAACCGTATAAACTAGAGACAAACGGTTTGCGGCGTTATGCTCAGGTTTACAAGGGCTATATAACAGCCTTTTCTGCAACAGTACTGGGGTAAACGAAAATTTTACAACTCTGTAAATGCATAAGTTGGAGAAACCATGCATTGTGCAAGACATATTTGGTATGAATTCTGAAATGGCGAGTACTTTTGAAGGTCTACTGCCCAAATGGCGACTGCAACTGGAATGACATTCGAGAGGGTTGTCTACCGCCACGCTGTTCACACCGCTGCGAATCGTCGAGCCTTGCCTCCGCTTCTGCTATCTGCCTCTGCTCTGCGATGCTACGGGCGAAAGGGATGCCTCAGGAGGGTTCTTCCCCCCCTTCCTCGCCGTTCTGCTTCGCCAGTTCTCGACTTTCCGATTGTTGAGAACGTGAAGATTCTCGAACTCACTACAGGACAGGACTCGTTGGAGCCTCCGAAACCGCTTTTATTCAGAATCCTTCCCTCCGCCGTGTAATACGGCAAACACATCTCCTGTTCCATGCAGTCAGCCGCCTCCGGCGAGGGATGTTCGGTCTCTCTTTGAAGAAATTGCCCGCACTAAAGAACAATATGCCCGACTGAAATTACAGTTGAAGGCGCGGAAGGTTGAAGCTAAGTTAGCCTCCTCCACTGGCCTGCCCATCCTACCGCTGAACTTGTCTTCCCGTTCTTCAGCCACCTCTCATCATACTAATAAGCCTCTCACGTCATCTCAGGTTCACTCTCTTATGGACTCTTCTCTTCGTACCTGCAAACGGAAGTCCCAGGATGACTACACCTCCGCCTGGCTAACCTCTCTTCCTAAACGCCAGTGCCCTTCTGCTGCGGATGCAGGCCTTTCTTCCGCTCCTACAGCTCCTCCTCCACCTCCGCCGCTCCTGCATCACCTCCGGCCCCTCCACCGGGTTCCTACAACGACGACAATCTAGACCCTTACTATTCACCGGACCCCTCCGACTCTAGTCTCTCAGAGCCTCCCGTTCAAGGTGATACTGATCCCTCCGAAATTCCTCTTTCTGACCTCCTGAAGACGGTGGAAGAAATAATTCAGGACTGCTTCCTGTACAAACCCTCCGCTTCATCAGATACGGCCTCTAAAAACACTACAGGCTTCGGATTTGGCCTCCGCGATCAGTTGGCCAACCCTCCTCACTACACTCTCCGCAACGGAGGTATCATTCTGGATAATGGGTCTCCCCTCGAATTGGACAAAGACCCTCCTCCGCCTCGTCCGGGGCGGGAGAATTACTTCTTCCGCCCAATTTTGATAGTACCGGTAATCCACGCAACTTTGACACTTACCCTCAGTCAGAGTTCTTAATGGCCGATACCAAACTAGACTTCGGCTCAGTACTTTACCTCCCTCGACAAGTGGCGGTCCCTGTATTTGTCTTCCGTGACAACGATCGTATCCTCCGTCTATGCCTCCGGCAGCTTCCCAAGCAGATGTCCTCAGTACGGCCGCGAACGCCCTGGTGAAAGACTCTACACTGACCCTCCGGCTGATACTCATCAGTTGACGTTTCTCATTAACCAGGTTTTTCGTAAGAGTTGCTTCGCCACGTATCACGCCATGAATTGGTTCACCCGCGCCCTCTTTAATTCAACGCTGCTTCTACGAGAGGTTAACACAGCATCTAACCTCCATGCGTCTACACGACACCTTCTCCGCAATCAACCGATTCATGAGTCAGAATCAATGTTCCGAGGGCTCTACCAACTTATACACAATCTTCTTCATGTGGACCCTGTTCTTTCCCTCATTCTGAATGTCAACTTCACTCGTGGCCACCACTCCGTATTTCTGGCACTGTATCTCGGACTAAACTACACTTTCACTTTTTCACGGATAGGGTTGTTCAACCCTGGAACTCCCTCCCTCAATCTGTTTGCG
>JAHWFP010021514.1:84510-100289 GCA_023313725.1 Lithobius niger | reverse complement strand
GCGATGGCTATTGACATTCCGCCTCCCCCACAATCTCTGTAGGGGGACGCCTCCGTTATTATGCCAAAACTTGGCAAGTGATAACTTCCGACCCAGTGCTTCTTTCAATCATATCCTCCGGCTTCAAGCCGAAGTTCCATACGCCTCCCCCAGTGAAAGACCCTCCGTGGGACCACCAATCTATATCCTCTGGCCCCCTCCGGCTAGAAATACTGTCCCTCCTCCAGAAGGAGGCTATTCATGTTGTTTCACCTCCGTTTCCCCCGGGATTTTGCAGCAGCATTTTTCTCTGCGACAAGAAAACAGGGGGGTCACGACTGATTTTCAATCTCAAGCCCCTCAGTTTATTCACAATCCACACTTCTACATAAAAACAATCTCCTCCATCCGAGAATCCTTACAACCCAATGACTGGACTGTTTCCCTCGATTTGGCCGACGCCTACCTTCACATTCCGCTTCATGCCTCTGTCCGCCACCTATTCCGTTTCTTACTAGACAACACCATCTACGAGTATCTCTGCATTCCATTTGGCCTCAATGCGGCCCCCGCGTCTGTTCAATGGTCCTGAGTCCAGTCTTGGCCTGCCTTCACCAACAAGGCATTCGTATCCATGCGTTCCTCGATGACTGTCTCCTTCCGCATCTACAACTGGTAACTTTATCAAGGAATCTGGCAACCGTTATGTCTCTTTTTCATC
The DNA here is from genome assembly GCA_023313725.1 of Lithobius niger. Lineage (NCBI taxonomy): Eukaryota > Metazoa > Arthropoda > Chilopoda > Lithobiomorpha > Lithobiidae > Lithobius > Lithobius niger. Next base: position 99,589 of record JAHWFP010021514.1, on the reverse strand, counting down.
ACCTAGGCCTGGGTTTGAACCTCCCAAAGTCGTGTCTCCAGCCTGCCCAGTCCTTTTTCCTAGGGCTATTCTTCGACCTCCGCACAGCATCTGTCATGCCTTCCCCGGAGCGTGTCGCATCCCGTCTTCTCTCACCCGCGACTTCCTGCAAAAATCACTTCACAACTTTAGGGATCTCGCCTCCGCTATCGGGACCATCAATTCATTCGCAGACTTGGTCCCCTACGGGAGATAGATGGCACGTCCACTACACCACTACTGCTTCTCTCATTGGGGCGATCCCACACCGCCATCACTCTTCCTACGCAACAACGAGGTCCGACCTTCCCCACCGACACCTTCCTGTGGTGGATGGCTGTTGGGAATCTAATGGCAACTGTTCCCCTCCACGAACCACCTCCTCATCTCCACTTATTCACGGATGCCTCCCAGACAGGCTGGGGAGCCCATGTCGACAACCTTACAACGTCCGGACGTTGGACGAAGGGAATGACAGAACACATCAATCACTTGGAATTACGCGCAGTTCTTCTAGGCCTGCAACACTTTCAACACTACCTGACGAACCAGGTTGTGCAGGTTCACACAGACAACACCACTGCTGTTGCTTACCTCCGCAAGGGCGGAGGGATGCACTCCCTTACCCTCCATCAGATAACGTCTGAAATTTTCCAGTTCTGCATCCTCCATCACATTCGCCTCCTACCCCGCTACATTCCGGGGTCTCTAAACGTCATTGCCGACTCTATCTTGCCGTGCACCTCCGGTCAGCGAGTGGGCCTTGCATCCCGCAGTCTGTCATGCCCTCTTCCGCCTTTGGCAACGACCACGAGTAGATCTCTTTGCCACGAGATTCAACAACAGGCTTCCCCTATTCGTCAGTCCACTACCGGGTACTCGCGCCTGGGCGGTGGATGCACTCACTCTCGATTGGAATCACCTCCACGCTTACGTGTTTCCTCCTCCGCGCCTTCTTCTGCTTGTCCTCAGCAAGATTGCCAAATGCAACGGTCGCTTTCTCCTCATCGCACCCAATTGGCCAGCGGCGGCTTGGTTTCCACTCCTAACCCTCTTCATCGACTCGCCTCGGCAACTACCGGCTCGGCCAGACCTCCTGTCCCAGAACAGTGGGAAAACCTACCACTCGAACCTTCTGGCGCTACGCCTTCACGGGTGGCTACTATCATCCAACTCCTCCGCGCAACAGGCGTTCTTGAAGACGAGGCCTCTCGCATCGCCTCACGAGCCGTCCGTTCCTCCACCACTACGATATATGACAGCCACTGGAAACGATGGTTTTATTGGTGTATCACAGAACAGGTTGATCCGATCCACCCTCCTCTGTGTGACCTCCTCCGTTTCTTAACCTCCCTGTTTAAAGACGGGTTACGATGATCCACGATTCTGGTATACTGCTCTGCACTAAACGCAGTTCTCAAAGCCGCTGGTAACACTGCCCTTCTCACTGATTACAAAATTTCATCCCTAATCCTCTTTCCTCTTGGAACGTCCACGTGCCAGGAAACGTTTCCCGACTGGGACCTTTCCATCGTCTTGACGGCCCTCATGGCCTCCCCTTATGAACCTTTAGCCTCCGCACGTCTCAGCCATCTCGCAAGGAAGACTGTGTTCCTCGTGGCTCTAGCCGCATGCCTTCGATGTAGCAAATTACAAGCCTTATCCGCAACAGAACGAGATTGTTTTTTCTTGCCGGATTAAAAGGGTGTTACTCTCTCCCCTCAACCTTCCTTTCATGCAATGACTCAAAAACCAACTGAATGCACTCATTCTTTTATTATCCCCTCTCTCTCCAACATATTGGGTGACGATCAGGAACGTACCCTTTGCACTGTACGGGCCGTCCGTTTTATACCTTAAGACATCCAAGCCCGTCCGGAGAGAACACACCCAGCTCTTTCTTCCGTTCAGTAACAAGGTTGGACAAACCTCCGCTCAAATGATTGCCACCTGGCTTAAAAGCGTCATTGTTCAAGCCTATGAAGTACTTGACATAAATTGTGTCACGGAGGGCTTCAGGGTGGTGGCCCACCAACTTCGGGCAATCTCCATTTCCTGGGCCCACTACAGGAACGTTTCTATCTCGGAAATTATGGAATCTGCCTCTTGGCGCCACCCTACTGTCTTCACTTCCCACTACCTCCGTGACATGTCTCGTCACGCCGACGGCTTATATCGCGTCGGGCCATTTGTTGCCGCCCGTCGCATGCTCTAAAAACCCTTGAACACACTTGGAATATTCTGTAAAGGGAACCGGTCGCCACTTGTGGGGACTCCTGTCTAATGGCACCATCCGCTTGACGAAGTCTATGGGAATGCTAATAAAAAAGGTAATGGATTTTTTCAAGGCAACTAGAAACGTCAAAATACCAGTATTACCTGGTTAATTTTGGTTTCTATTGCCTGTTGAAAAAAATACATTACCTTACGCCCACCCTCCTCCCCTCTAGTCGCCTTTTGGGCACGAAAGAGGTATCGAAAAGGTGAGCATAGCTGCTCCGCTTCGATATATATATATTGGAGGCTGCAAGGTAGGTAGCGAACCGGAAGGATCTGCGTTTGTTTTCTCTAGAATTAAACAGCATTTGAGAAGCAAAATGCTAATAAAAAAAGATAATGCATTTTTTCAACAGGCAATAGAAACCAAAATTAATCGGGGGTAATACTGGTATTTTGACATTTATTACTTAGTGACTGGGCAAAATGTTCCTGAATAACTACATTTCTTTATGCTGCAAAGTGCAATACCTGTCAATTTTAGCATTGTTGTTTCAACGATGCTGTCCTTGCCTTGAGACCTAAGTTCACGACGGCCGCCTCAGCCACCCGATCGCGCATGCGCGATCCTCCCTTTAAGAATGCAACCCCTAAGGGTTCGGCATCTCTTTGTCTCAAGCCGCTGTGGCGGCTGCTGTCTGTGCTTCATCCTTCTTTGAAACCTTTGTCTCGTAGAGGGCTCGTCTCGGAGCCCCTATGAAGCCTCCTGTCGACGGCTTGGATTACTGTCGTTCCCCCTCGACGTCCGGCATCGACGCGGCACGTCCCGACGACACCGCCTATTCCAACTCCTGTTGCCGGTTTGGACTGAAGTCGTCGTCGGCTTCCTCCTCACCCTACCGGGCTTCTCCCCTATGACACTACGTGCCTTACCTCCTGTCGTCGACCTGGTTTAAAGCCATCATGACTTCCTCCCGTTGCCCCGTGATCGTTCCACTCGTGAACAGCTCCTTCACCGCGTCCCGGCTGGTTTGTCCCCACGACACCGCCCGCTTCCAGCTTCCTATCGTCGGTTGGGATTGAAGACGTTGTGGCTCCCTCCCGTTGTTTCCCGGGATCGCCCCGCACTGGAACGGCATCAGCCCCTCCCTTCTCCAGTCCTCCCCGTACAACATCACCTGTCACCACATTGATGCCGCCCACATGGACAGAAGTCGCCGTGGCGCCCTCCCGTTGCTTCCCGGGTTCGCCCAACACTGGAACGACTCCCGCCCTCACCTTTTCTGCTCACCCCGTCCGACAGCCGGGACCACCTCAAGGTAACCGTCAGCCCCTACGACGTCACCCTTCAAGCAATCTCTACTCCCTTCGTTTCGTATTATTCCGGCGGTCACCGGGATGAAGGCATCGTAATTCCCGGCTACGGGGCACCATGATTCATCTCGGCCTGGCTGGCTTTGCCCTTCGTCCCGGAACAGCTCTGTCCATGCCTGGATAGGACGCCGTAGCTCTCCACCATTGCCGAGAAGGTCACTCACTTTTTCCACCCCGTTTTTGCTTCACACAGGGCCCGACCGGGCCTCCTCCCTCTAGGAGTCTGGCCTCACGTCAGCCTTCGTTCCACACTCACTTGATGCCTTGGTGGGGTGGAGAGCCCCACGGCCACCGGACCGGGCTGTCCCTCTTCTTCGTTCCGTTGGATTTTCAACCTCCAGGGGACCGACATGACTGCCTCCGCCGGGGTTCCTGGCCCGCTCTCAGACCCCAGGTCTGATTTCAAATCAGAGGTGACCCATGGCCCCCCCCCCCCCCCGCCTTGGAACCAACGTACACATTCCACTGTCCGCCTTCCAAGCCCGTCCCTGTCTCCCGCACGACTCCTGATCGCTGTCGTCCAGCCTTTCCACCATGACCGACCGCTCAAGTTCTGACGCCACGATCCATCTCCTCACTGCACGACGGGGCTGTCGCTTCACACTGCACACACATCCCGCCCCTGCCTCCCCTTGGCGTTTCTCGTTTCCACAGGATCACCCTTTGGTTCTACCTTCACCTGGATGACCTTGACCCACCTCCCATCGTTGGTTGCCCATCCCCTCTATACCGTTGTGAGTCGACTCCATCTTTGTCATCGTTCCCTACCTCTTCAAGCGTTATCACCCTTCTCCTCTAACCGGAAGTTCCACCACACCAGACCGAGGCTCCCCTCACGCTCCTACCACTGTCGCTTCCGCTCCCGCTTCTTTCCCGCCGTCTAGTCGTGTCTTTGTTGCTCTCTTTCAGCCCTGTTTAGCACTCTCCCGGCCCAGTGTCATCATGGTGAAAATTAAACACGCCCAGCGTTTCCCTGGCAAGGATCCGTTACTCGGAAGATTACCGCTCATCGAAGACCCCGGATCACGTTCATGCCCAGGTTTACGGAACCCCTCACGCCGTGACCCCCACAAAACTGTCTGCCAATTTCATCTCAAGTGCGACTATTACAACCTACCTTGTGCCGTCTGTGTTTCTATCCCATTATCTAAATGGCGTGTCATAGCTGCAACTCACCAAGCTTCGGCTCTACGGAAGAAACAGGAACCAGCGATCCCTTCTCATCAAACAAATTCGTGTAAGTCAGTCTCTTTCGACAACCCCTACTAAAGCTGACAAACACTCCCCTACCTCACACCCGGACTCTTCTCCGCTTCTTACCTCCATACTCAAGAAGAACGCACAACATTCCATTCCCAATAAACCCGGGAAGCATCTCCCGCTTCATCTTTTAGTTCCCCGGCAAATCGCACCTCCTGGCTCCATGAACCAGTCGACCATTCTTCGGCGCTCCCTTCCTCGGAGGCCTCGGACGGGAATTCCTCACACTTCGAAAACTCCCCGGTAAAGTAACCCCCTCCCACCGAGTCTCCTACCATTGACAGCCCCTCCTCGCCCTTAGGAAATGACTTTGGCCTCCCGATTACCGACCATCATGCCACAGTGGATGAAATCCCTGCAACACCCCGCTCTTCTTCTAAGGAAACAACTACAGACCATCCCGCCAACCCGGTTCTGCCTGACCTTACGGAAATGGACACCGCCGGCGTAACATCTCCCCCACCCACCTCATCAGGGACTTCCCAACTTCGAACCCCCAGGATCGACCACGTGAAGCTTTTTACATAATTGAAGCGCAAACTACGCCTGAACCACCGTGCCAAACACCAATTCGTCACCAACTACGAAAAGGTGAAACCCCTGTTAGACGCAAATCAAGACCAAGTTGACTCCCTCACGTCTCAGGTCTCTCTTCTCCAAAAACAGTTACACACTCTTCAGGCAGAAAATCTTAAACTCCTAAACCTCTCGGCCTCTCATCTCATCGAAAACCAACTTTCTTCTCGGTCAAGTCCCCACCACCCCACTCGGGTCGTTGTGAACCCATTCTTCTAGCTCCATGGGTCTTCACCAAACTCTGCCTACCAAGAACAACCCGTCCAGCCTACAAATGTCCGTGTCGTCTACGTCATCCCTTACTGGACATTAAAACCTCAGACCCACGGATCCCACCTGCTTCTTTTCCCTCGAGACATGTTGTTGCCACCCCTACTTACGGTCCACTCAAAGACCCCACATCCTCCTCGAATGCTGCCTTCGACTCTACTTACCTCGCCCTTCACTGTGACATGACCGCAACATAGGACGTGCTCACCGCCAATGTCTCCGATCTCAATGTTCACGCTTTCTCTCTTTGGCAATTTGATAATTCAAACTCGTTCACCCCAATGCACCCCCTCATGTCCCAACTTTCTAACCACAAAACGACTGAACTCCCCTGCGGCCTATGCCGACATAAGGCCAAGAACAACTCGCATTCGATACCGACGACAATTCCGACGCTACCCATCTTCCATTTCCTTTACTACTGTGCTCCGATCTGTACCCTGCAGAGTGTTCTTATGCCATTCACCGCCATTTAATTACCAAAAAAATAAAACTGCTCTCCTACTCCCCGTGACCTGACGTTCCTTGAAGCCCTTCAAGCTCCCATCCATGATGTCGCCACCAAGTTCACCTCTCTACAACAGAAAGGTAGTACGCCCCTCTTATCTTAGAATACCTTTTTCACTCACATGGTTTTCCTCAAACCCTATTCCAAAAAAAAAAAAACAAAAAAAAACATAGTTCTTGGAAAAGGGAACGGTCTCGTTTTGGCCTCCGGAGCACATCCTCCATCATAATCGAATCCAAAACGACACCACTACCCCAGCCTCAGCACCCCAGGGAACTCGGCCAAAAGGTGCCCACCACCTTATTTGACGAGGTCAGCCTGTCAATGCTAAAATTGACAGGTATTGTACTTTGCAGCATAAAGAAAGAACATTTTGCCGGCCCCCAGCCAGGCCGGCTAAAAATGGTTTCTTTTGCTGAAAAGTACAATACCTTCAGGCCCACCCTGCCTCCCCGCAGGTGTCACCTTTAAACGCAACTTGAGACAATGAGATGCCGAACCCTTAGGGGTTGCATTCTTATAGGGAGGATCGCGCATGCGCGATCGGGTGGCTGAGGCGGCCGTCGTGAACTTAAGTCTCAAGGCAAGGACAGCATCGTTGAGACAACAATGCTAAAATTGACAGGTATTGTACTTTTCAACAAAAGAAACCATTTTTAGCCGGCTTGGCTGGGGGCCGGCAAAATGTTCTTTATGTTAACTTGCCAGCATAAAATAGCTACCAAAACCGTACCAAAACCGTAAAAAGACAGCGTCCAACAAGACGTATTTGACACTGATTTACATCACTCAAGAGTGATGAACTGAGTTTTCATGTGCATTAAATGACTCATCAAACCTTTCTTACGACCTTATCCCGGTCGGAGGGTTTTATGAAAGGAACCAAGATGTACATTTTGGGGTTGTGAAACTTGGGATCCATGTCGATTAAAAAGAGATATTAATGGTTGCGATCGATTTGTCCTGTTTCTGAAGCTCAGTCCCAATCGTGACCGTTTGCCTACAGATTGTCACTGTCACCACTGCCTCAGTTCCTTAGATTCGAGGTGATAGCTTTCAATTCGATCAAGACAACTTCCCCTGTCTGGAATTTGAATCCGGGACGAACTGCAGAAGTTGTGAAATTGTGACGTAACATCAACAAAATGTCCTTAATTCATCATGGCATTGAAAATTGAAAAGTAATTGAAGAAATAATTGACAAATAAAAAATTTGCGCACTGAGCACAGTTGGACCGTAAGCATTAATGCCATTTGCCCCTTTGACACCTTGTTGTAAGGCCACAATCGTGATGATTGTGCATAACGATCGAAAAGAAGAACATCCAAATCGGGGCGACGAATGCGGCGACATCACCGTGCACCGCAGAAACGATCTCAAGCAGGGCGACAAGCGTAGTCCTGAACATCGCAGCTGGAGCGGCGACACGTTGGCGGCCTGGCGGAGTGATTTCTGCCCAGTACTCTTTAAATTTTCTCCAGTTCTATGACAACTTGAGCTGCACCTACCCAATCCAATGGAGAGGTGTCATTTTATTTACCACCGTTTTCCAGTGACCTGCTGTGGTTGGAATATTTTGTGGAAGGACTTAATCAACGAACACACGATGGGGTTGTATGTCACTATTATTTTCGTGTTATGTACACAAAAAGGGGTAGTGCACCGAGAGCTGATGTCGCTGTTTCAATTCGCTGGCCAGTGGTGACAGTCCAGTTCTGTCTCTAAGGCTCTGGTCAGGCCCATCCGTTTGCCTAGAGACTAGCACCATTTTTGATTACTTTGATCATTTAGGCCCTATCTGCCTGCCCCAGATAGACGGTCATGTCCAGTCGGCAGCAGATTAATTCTCCGCAATTTCGTGCCATCATTTTTTGGATCTGGTCACGCAAAATTGCACCGAATTCCTAGTAGTCTCCTTTATGGATTTATAGCGGAGAATTCTTGACACTTCAGCCAACAACCTCGTATATTCAATTCTAATCACGGAGACGAGATGCGTTAATTTATTTACCTGTCGGAAGATGTTGATTCGACTACGACGTACATTATGCTTCAATTACACTAGGCTAAAAGCAGCTTCCTTGAAAAGTAAGACATTAAAATAATTCGTTTTTTTTTTTATTCCTCGGAACAAAGGAAAATGGATATGCATGTAAAATGGGATTAATAAATTAATGATTGTTACCTGCTTCAAAACATTGCGAAAAGTCAACTGTCTAATTTTAATTTTCGCCAAGGAATTTCGCGTATCCGAGATCCGGCAGCAAGATGAAGAGAGCCAAGAGTGCATAGCAGCAACGCTGGCAATGTTGACAGGGAAACACGCCGGCGTTCGTAAAAATGCGTGCAATAGGCTATGTGCAAGCATGAAGTGTTGAATTAAACTTCAAAAATGAAATTTTCAAACATAAAAGAAGCACCAAAGCGTCCGAAATAAAAGTGATCCACAAGGAATCGACAAAAGGACGAGTAAGAGAACGTGCAAGTATAAGGGCGACGCGTTCGAATGTAGGCCTAATGCAAACAGTTTAATTAAGAAAGTCAAACTGTCTAAAATACTTTACATCAGGCAAAATTGTGTTGCAATGTGGAGGAGGTGCCCAAGCACCCATTTTATTACTGCAGGTATAAGCTGGTACACAAAATTGAGGAATCTGTTGTGATCCAAAGCAAGCAAAATGGGCTTCCATGTCTTTAGCATGCATGTTCGAAACGGAATGATGAGAACAGCCACTACATCAAAATTGATATAGGCCGCGCCACCTGTGATCTTGGCAGAAGACTCGCTAAACTCCACGTATTGCATTTTTAACGATTAAGGGATTTAAAATTCTGGCAAATAAAGCAAAATCGAAACAATTTAACACATACTGAAGGTTAGTATTTTGCAGATAGTAAGAAATGTAATTTCAAATAAATACAACTATTTGGTCAAAGTTTAGTTACAATTACAGTGCTGATTTTTTTTCCAATTACAATAACAGCAGAATTATAATTAACTATAATTCTCTAACTACACATAAATTTGTTACTTTTTTTTCAATTATCCAAACCTGGTATTCGAAGATAATTGCATTCAAGAACTTGATGTTGCCTACTGAAAAACTATCTGATTCTGAATATTTATCACGGATAGGTGAAACAATGGCCAAGTTGATAGTGTACAGAGTTATCCGATGAGTTCGTCGCTTTACTGATATACGTATTGTCTAGTGAATAAGTGATATTCTAAGATTAACTGACCTTTTCAATGCTGCTAATTATTATACACTCGACTACATTGAAACATTTTTACTTGAAGACGAACGTGGGGAGTTCCAAGGTGGGATCAAGTAAATGTAGCATGTGACAGGAATCAACAAACATATATTGTCAAGCTAAAGAACTGCTCTATCAACAATGTTCAGAAAAGGATAATGGCAAGAAAAACGGAGCACAAATTGCGCAATTGCAAGATAAACGCAACAAAAATTACGCAATTTCAAAGTTCACAAGGATGTATAATTGTATCTTTAACAAACTTTCGTCAGTCTGTCCAGCTGGAGGTGGTAAAAACTCAGACGACTATCTTCTTCAGGCGTGTTCTTCATTTCCTTCTTGTCGACCTAGTCAATAAGGTTGCCAAGCGTGAAGTGAAGAACACGCCTGAAGAGGACAATCGGCTGAGTTTTTAACACCTCCAGTGGGACAGACTGTCTAAAATTTGCTGAGATATAATTTCATATCTTGGAACTTTGAAATTGCGTAGTTTGTGCTCCTGTTTTTCTAATTGCTTTTAATAGTCAAAGTGTACGAACATTTACAAAGTAAAGGCTATACTGGGTGTCAAGTGTTTCTCCTGTAACAAAAGTGGTCATTAAGTCCGTGATTGTTCTCAGCGGAGAAACAATAGAAGCGAATACATTGACAGCGGTCCTGCAAGAAGAAAGGAAAGAACTTACAAATAAACTTAATAATACGAATGTGTGGTTCACGGATCCAAGGTGGTAATGAAACCATCAAGTAAAGACTTTGCAGGCATGCAATGAATGGATTATAGACTCTGGTGCATCAGTTGTGATGATGAACAGTAGAAAAGGCTCTACCAGTTACAAAACGATGATCCACTTTTAACAGTCGATAATACATACATGATTCATTTGCGTCAGCGGCAAAGGGCAAAGAAAGGGTCCGGCAAAGACCACTAACTACTTGCACTAATACCCCAGTAATGGTGCCGTGGTTAGGGACTGTTGTGGTATCTCGAATTTGTACAAGTTATCAGGTAGATAACTAGATATCAGTAGTGACACAATGGTGTGGCAAATTCAAAACTTTTCGCGCAGCCGTGTAATCTTCAAAAGCGTATCCGAGCCGTAGTTTCTTCTGAAGATGGTGGACGGCCCTCTCGTAGTATTTCAACTTACCTTGACTGAATTTCTGCCGAAAATTCAAGTGGACATGTGTTCAAGTGTGTGTGGTATAGTGCAGTGTTTTTAAAACTTTCTCGGTATGATAGATGTACAGTTGAAGATCCGATTGGTAGACTCTTTGTTATACATTGAAAGGCGGTGGGATAATTTATACCCCCTAGAAGTCGAGACGCCACAAAGGCCTCAACACAGAAACATGAAGTGAAGCATTTAAGCATTCAAAGTAAACCTAAGAAGTGAGGACGGAAGGAGATTAATTCAAGCAATGAGTCGATTGTGGGGGAAAAGAAAATTTCATAAAAAAAAACAAATTTTGTCTCTGGCATAAAAGCCATATGAACAAATAAAACTGATCCAGACACACAATTTAGTCCATGGCCTAGAAGACCCAAATATCCATCGTCCATCGCAAAAATGTGATGTGTGTCTGATAAGATGTTTTCCTAGACAATCATTCAAAGCAATCAAGTTCAAAAGAGCGAGTGGTATGGTTGTTTGATCCACACCGATGTTTGCGGATCGCTGCCTATTCTACATTGAATGGTGAACGTTACTAAGTTTTCTCAGCACCAGCACAGCACAATGGTACTTGAAGGCCATCGCAACAAAAAAAATAGCACAATACCAATTAGCTAACCATCGTGTACTTGGAATTTTGAAAGTTCAAATTTTTACAAGTAACACTTAAATTCAAAAACGGCTACGGTACAAACCTGCGTCGTCATCTGCTAATGAAGATAGCAAGAGCATAACGATTTAACAGAAAGAAGCACTTATTGTGGGAGCCTGAAGAAGATAGGAGGACTGAAATTTTACATCTTTTCATCAACAGCCTATCGAAAATTCGCAAAATACGATGGAGTATTTCCTTTTTTGAATTTAAGCGTTACTTGTAAAAATCTGAACAAAAGATATTTTAAATTATTAAATTTTGTATGACTCCCTTTTACTTTCGTCAGAATTGGTGTGTAACAAATACGAAAAGTTACATCACATCACATGGAGAAGAGAACCAAATTCAAAAACCCCGCTAGTCTGTCAGACCACTGATCTCCAACCCACATCTATTCTGGATGGCACACGTTATGTCAAGGATGGTGCCAAGCCGGGCTTCTCATGTTGGTTAATGTCTTGTGTAGGATAGGCTACCTCATTCATGAGGAGTTTCTCATTTGCCTCGTTTCTGTTGATTGTGAGGGTCTCCAACGCTATCCGAAGAATGTTTTGCTAGACGTGGATTTAAGCAAGACTGTTGTTAACGCCAGTCTACGTCATGCTTTGAAATTCTGGGGTGTTCTGCAATGCTGTTCCTCCAGTCTTGTGTGGCAACAGCACCGTCATGCTCCTTAAGCCACACAAACATCTGCCTCCTAGCCTCTCCAATAGAAGAGGCATCACAGCTCTTACAGGGAACCCTGTAGACCACGCCCGGCAGAGTGAGGGCAGAGGCGATGATGAGGTCACAGGTTGACAGTCCTTGCTTCTGGTGCCATAGTGGTGTGCAGGCTGGCTTGGGGAGCTGGGTCTTGGTCACAGGGAGGGAAGGGGGGGGGGGATATTCGAGTTCTTTCTTTGGTCGATGAAGCTTTGGTGTGAAATAACATCAAATGGTTGAGTGCCACTCACATCCTCACCCCTGTCGTGGGAAATTGCTTCTGAGCTCCTCGTTATTGCTCCGTGCTATGGTTTTTTGGTCTCAGTATTGATCATTCTCGCTGGGTATCTAAGACTTAAAAACTTGGTCTTTGGGATTGCAAGGTTTGTTTTTGCTGTGCCTCAGATTCCTGAACAACTCTTTGGCAACGTGGGCACGCAGATGGCACCGGGGGTGGCTTGACTTGAAGTGGATTGATCTTCTAGTGTGGTATGGTTGACGATAAGGGGACCTCGAGACTTTGTCTTCATCTCATCAGCTGCACATCAAGAAAAGGTAGGCGCCTGTTGACCCCGTCTTCCTTGGTGAATCTTTAGCGTGAGAATGAGATGCCAAGCATTGATGGACTGGAGGACGGCCACCTTGTTAACTGTGTGGAGTTCAGACGACGACGTCGTCAATGTCGACGTGTCTCCACCAGAGTGGGAACAGAGGAAACAGACTGATTACGTACTCAAATTGGAGGACATGTTCGGCCAACACTGGTGAGCATGAGTACCAAATCGATGTCCCAGAGGTCTGCCAGTATGTTGTGATCTTAAAAGTGACTTATGGTGGAAAGGATAAACCGTCGAGTTGGCAGTTATACCTGGTTTCTTTGATCCTCCGGGCTGACTTGTCGAATGTTCGAACAATAAATAGCAGGGGAAGCTGGGGAAGAGGGCTGTAATGACACAGGATATCAGATGGTTTTCGTCATTACTGCATGTAGAAGTTGTTGAGTGTTCCTGCGTGACTGCTTCACCGATGTACAGAGGATGGCCTCTTCGGTAGCAGCCAGTCAACTTGTTCAATGGGGGTTCCTTTGGTGGAAATAATCAGGCGAAGTGAAAACCCTGCCTTATGAGATTTCACTTGGGCAAAGATGGATGGGAGTGGTGTGTTGTCAGGTGGTGAAAGTTGGGTGGCATCATCTTCCAAAAGAAGACACTTCCACCATGCTTTAGTTTAGTTTGTCATGATCGTGTAGTGAATTGTTCCCCCAACTTGATAGTTAAGTTTCCGGCAGATGCCGGTATTAGCAATTGCTTCCTCGACTCTCAAAGCATGCTCAGCAGCATCAAGTAGCACCTTCTATTGGTCTTGTCGCTGAAATACATCGTCATGCTACTGTTGTTGCGAAGGGCTTTCAAGGCCTGTACTTTTAGTGGGTTACAGTATGGGTTCGGGAGGGTTTTGGAGAACACCCGTCGAAAGTTGGTGTACAAAGGACCAGGTTAACGATTATTTGCCCAACTACACTTGCATGTCAGCAGTCAGATTTGCAAGGTGATGCGAGTTTTCAAGATTTTTGGATGGCACAAACTTCTGGTTTAGGCTTAGAGGAGAGATTGTGCACTGGTGGTGTTATCAAGGAGCACATGGAGAGCGCAGGGTAAGGGAGAGGTGGACAGGTTGGGGCACCAGGGGTGAGGGAGAGGTGGACAGGTTGGGGCACCATTGATGAAACATGAGAGGAGAGATTCAGCATTGGCAGATTTTCTGTGGGAGGGGAAAGCTGGGCTAGGGAGAGGGGAAAGAACAAAAGATAGGCACCAGGGGTGGTTGCTGTGCATCAACAGTGACTGATATGCTTGCTGTGCTCGGGAGGAGAGTAGGATTTTCATCATGGGGGGAGCTGTGGTACACTGGGTGGGGAATGGGTATACCTGGGGGGAGGGGGTATTGCAAGTGGCATGTGCTTACTGAAACGAACATAATTCAGTTGCAGGAAGAAAGAGCGTGAACACCTCACTACAAAGCTTGCGAACGTGGCTGCTTTCAGTTTTCAAAACTTTGTTTTCGTGCGAAAGCTAGATTTCGAGATTGGCAAGTTCATAATTATCTAAATCATCAGTGATTTGTTCTAGATGGATAGAACGGGCTTTTCAGCCTATTGATGGTGGTGTGGCATTGAAAAGCACAAGCTTTAAGGAACTGGAAGAAAGCTTTGTCAGCGATCTTTCGCCCACGCACAGTGTTTACTTTTAGGTTTGACAAGCATCGATGCGGTAAAAATACATTCTCGTCTACAGGCAGACAGGAATTTCAGGTGACACTCAATGCTGACAGTCATTTTTTCATATTTTCTGGCACATTACACGACAGATGCAGGTTTTGCTCTTCACAAAATCGAAAAAAACTCGAGACATTACAACCAGGAAAATAACACTACCACCCCAAAAGAACACAAAGACACTCTTCTACTATTAAATTTTCGGTGACTCCCTTTCACCTTTGTCAGAATCGGTGTGTAAAAAATATGAGAAAGTTACAGCACATCACCACATGTAGAAAAACCAAGGTGAAGAATGAAATTCAAAAACACCGCTAGTCTGTTGGACCACTGATCTTCATCCTGCGTCGAATCTGGATGTCCCACGTTCTGTCTGATGGCGTCAAGCTCAGGCCTCACGAGCTCCTCTCTGAAGGTTGTCCAGCAAGACATTGAATTTGAGCAAGACCAGTCTACTTTGAAATTCTGGTGTGTTCTGTAATGCCGTTCCTTCGGTTCTTGCTTGGCAACTGCACTGACGTGCTCCTTAAGTTGCACAAACAGCTACCACCTGTGCTCTTCAATATAGGAGGCGTCACAGGTCTATCTGAGTGAAAGGGAATGGGGGCGCTGGAACCACGTCTTCAGGGGACAGGTGGTCGTGGTGGGGTCACAGGTTTGCAGTCCTTGCTTCCGGTGCCATAGTGGCGGGTAGAGGTGGGGGCCCCAAGTCCTGTTCACAAGAAGGGTCGGCGCCTAAGAAGAAGGAAGAAGCTTCTTTCTTTGGTCGAAGAAGCTTCTTTCTTTGGTCGAA
>JAHWFP010021514.1:0-84500 GCA_023313725.1 Lithobius niger | reverse complement strand
AAGAAGCTTCTTTCTTTGGTCAAAGAAGCTTCTTTCTTTGGTCAAAGAAGCTTATTTAGGTTGGGCGAAAAGCGGAGAAAGCAGTTGACTCCCTGTTTGCAGAGGCCTTCTGGACCATTTCGCTTCTCTTTGGCAGGTATGAAATAACATCAAATGCTCGAGTGTCGCGCATTTCCTTACCCCGGTTATGGGAACTTGCATTTGATCTTCTCGTTCTTGCTCGGTGCCATGCAGTCAGTTGGGAGAAAATGTATGTGCTGTTGATGCCCTGCACAATAGTCATCTACTTGTGCTTGAGTCGTTGGCGGTAAAAAGATTCAGAGTAAGTGCAGTGCTCCGTATGAACACGGAGCTCAGCCCGACAACATTCAGCTGGTGGCAGACAGTACGCCACCAGTTGATTGTTGTTGGGCTGATTCCTGAGTGTTTTTTGCCTTTTGATGTTTTGTGAACAAGGTACAAAATACGAGGTGCAAAATAAGGTGCAAAATACGAGTGGATCCTACGAAAACGTTCACCAGCTTGGCGATCCACTTATAATGGTTGTTATAGATCAGTGGTTCACCACTCATCGAGCGCGTTTAAAAGTGTCCCACATCTTCTTGTGATGTGATGAACCATTGGTGTAATTTGTGGTTCTGATAAGGTAAAAGGGTTCATCGAAAATTCAACGTGCGAACGTTTGTATTCCCCTGTAGTGGTAACTGTACGGGTAACTGTGATGAAGGATAAGTAAATTATGAGTAAATTTTTCGTTTTAATTCAATGTCACGCCAAACAAATTTTTTTTCCCGTATGCCTGAGCACTCGACGTTAGTTTAATGATAAAGGCTCCACTACTATTACAAGATACTACACTAGAAAAATAAATCCAAATGTGAAGTTTGTTCTCTAATAATTAACTAACAGTGAAATTAGGGCTGGGTTACTTTTGAAGTACACTTAATTTTGCGCATTGGTTACACCCGACCTACTCACTGTTTCCTTTTGCGGGGGGTTGACCCT
Organism: Lithobius niger; assembly: GCA_023313725.1. Classification (NCBI taxonomy): domain Eukaryota; kingdom Metazoa; phylum Arthropoda; class Chilopoda; order Lithobiomorpha; family Lithobiidae; genus Lithobius; species Lithobius niger. The sequence goes on along the minus strand of JAHWFP010021514.1, from coordinate 83,495 downwards.
CCTGAATGTTATTGGTGTTGACGGCCACTTACGGTCCGGCACTTCCTTGTTGATTGTCGCCATCTTGATGGTGTTCGTCGTCGTTTCCGTCTTCCGCATGACATTGCGCGTCAATTGGGCGATAAGTCTGTCCTCCTGTCCGGTGTTTTTCAATTTTTGCAGGAGGTACAGATGTATGACGAGATTTAGATTGGGGGTTTGAATTACATCTCTGTAATGTGTGGTGCAGTGGCAACCCGGACCACTGCACTGTGACTGAGGTTGGCGCTAATGACCAATCTGTCGGCGCGCCATTAAGCCTCAATCCCCCCCCCCCACACTTAATTTACGTTGTTGTATATATTAGTCAGAACTAACATCTGTTATTGCATGTTCACAGAACATCGAGACAAGAAAGGTTTTACACCACTCATACTGGCGGCGACTGCAGGCCACTCGAGGGTAGTAGAAATTCTCCTCAATCATGGAGCAGACATTGAGGCCCAATCAGAACGCACCAAAGACACTCCACTCTCATTGGCGTGTTCCGGCGGCAGATACGAGGCAAGTCGATTTTGTTAATTCAAAGGGTTTAGTGTTTGAATCTTAGTCTAGCCATTTTACTTTGTTACTTATTTATTAGAAACTCCATCACTGTTACTTTACGGCTAGTTGCTGTACAGGTGTATGTGTTGAACTGCAGCTAACGTTAAATGGCAATTACAAAGCCCTTCATAAAGAAATCTTATAACAAAATGTACTGTTGTAAACCAACATTTTATTGGATCCCTTCGAAAAAAATGTTTTTAGGGAACAAATTTCCAGCCTTTGGTTTCGTTATACATGTTTCAACTATAGGGTACAAAATAGTTTTCTATTTTCACTTTTGTCCAAAAAAGATATCCCTTAAGTTATTGGCTTAAATCATTATTTTAATGCTGAATGACCAAACGTTAAACTTGAAGCTTCCTTAGCCTCCCCCCCCCAAAAAAAAACCCAGGAGGCATACCCGCTCACTTCGTAGTAATCCTCCACTTATCGTTTGTGCACAGATTGAGAAGATCCATGTACATTTTGTAACGGCGGACGCTACGACGGCTCAGGTGCTTGTAGCGCCTCCGGTTTCCTGGTTTGACACGGAGATTCAGCTTAAGGTGTTGCGGTGATTATTGCGACTTTACGGCATAAACACAGCAAGGGCTACTGTCCCAGCATGGGGGATGGAGCGCAGGGTCCTACATTAAAGGGGCCTAACCTTAATACTGCTGGTATTTCACTGCCACCAGCGATGGAAATTTAACCGTTTACAAAGAGCTAAACTAAAAATGGTTTACATATTTATTTACACTTAAACAGTTAATCAATTAGCAAACGAACTGAAGTTTAAAACTCCTGGTTTTATTATAACAACAGGGAATGAAAAGCACACTTTACATTTAATTTGCACGAAAGCTTTTGAAATAAAGTATTTAAAAGCACAAAGTTTGAATTTACAACATGTAATTCGGTTTCACAAGTTTTGACTAAAACGACGTTTGTGTTTCAGAATAAAACAATCAATTAATTTTTCGAATAGAAAAAGCAATACTGAACGCTCCGCAGAGTCGTCCGCAAGATTGAACAGCCTCGGCTGGTGACAATCTATGAAACAGTATGTTTCAAACACGCATGAAAGATCAACCGTTTCACAGTTTTGTTTCTAAGTGATAAAACAGAGCCTTAAACCTCCCAGAGTTGCTGTTTACAAGTCAACTCCTCAAATTATAAAAGCCTCGGCTACTTATAAAGTCCGTCTGGAGTGAATAAACAATGAATCCCACACAAAGATCGAACCGTCAGTTATTTGAATTAAAGTTTAAAACAAATAAGAAAGATGTTGGTTTTTAGTAAGAGGACCACTCTGACGTTATGGGGTGAGAAACCTAAGATGCCGCTACAGGCGTCACCACCATAATATTCCCTAGCTAGAGAGAGTTTAAGTTACGTTTATGAACTAAAATTTAGACTTGGGGGGGGGGGGGCCCTAAATTAAATTTTCAAAAGCTAACAACAAACTTACGAACCACTGTCATTTTGCCCGGCATGGCATCCCACGGACCTGGCGTCTCCATGCCCGACTGGCGTGAGCCTTCTCTAGGTTGAGATCTGTGAGCTGTGGGATTCTGGGGCTGGGGTTATATACACATTACCGGAAGTTGGCGCGGACGCCGAGGATAGCTACGGGGGTCTGATTGGCCGAGGGCCTCGAGAACAATGGAAAGTGGGAGGAGAAGTCGGTTGAACAAAGGGACTGGGTGCAGAGCCGTTTGAAGGAGTAGGGACATGTAAACGGAAAAGATAGGCCTGTTTTGAGTTTTACTCAATTGAACATTGGGAACTAGGCCTTTACTTTGAATTATTGGCTACGGATTGAATATTTACATGTTTGTAACGTGAATAGGCTCTAGTTAAAGCTTGATACGTGGCTTTGGGTAATTCAGAAAGCATTACTATTAAATTTACAAGCTTTAACTGAAAACTGCAGTGTTATACACCACAACTAGTTTTGGCTGGGGGGGGGGGGGAATTGAGGATTCGAAGTTTTTGCACAGTTTGACTTACGAAATTGTTTGGAACAGATCTTTTTAAGAATTCTTTTAGTTTTAATAGTAGTATAAGCTAGCAGTAGCATTTGGTTGGGTCCAGTCGGGCTGAGAGGATAACTAAAATAAACATATATACACTAAAATTCGTGTCCGGTAGAATGCCGATGTCTAATTACTTGGACTAATGGCAGCGTTTGTGGGGGCAAAAGATTATTATAAAAAGGCTAAATAATGAATAAATAGTCTAGCTTGATGGTATGCTAAAACGCATAAAGTTAAAGTGGAGGTTTGAACCCTAAAGTTAACGGACAATGTTTGATCTAAGTGGAAATTTTTCATAGTAGTTGCGATCGTTCAAACACAATAAAAAATATCACACTTCAAAAATTGTTGTCAGTACATGGGCACAAGGTTCAGTGCCTTTCTCCTAAAATACAACTAAGCTAGAGTTTGGGGCTTTATGCCCGAAAAGAAGAGTGATAGTCAAAATATACAAATACATTTTATAACAATGGCGGCCATGATGAAGTAGCGCTGCTGGTTTTGAGGTGATCTTCAAATGTAGATTTGAGAGGGTTTCAGATGGAAAGTCCGGATTTGGGCTTCCTTAAGAGGCTTGTATTTGGACAGGCTATTAAATGTCGAAGAGTTTGTGAGAATCGGACCATTATTGCAAAAACGGCTGGAATGCCTCGGCGAGGCATTTGGATGCCTCAAGAAAAAAAATTTTTAATTTTTCCTTTTTGGGAAAAACAGGCGTTTTTCGGTGGCGCTCGTTTATAATTTTACTCTTGTACAAAATGTCCAATGTAAACCTTTAGAAGAATTTTCGCTACCGTTGAAAGGATGCCAGCACGTTAACGTGTAAATAAAACATGATGCATGCAGATGTCAGACATGTGAAGTCCGCATTAATCTGTACAACGTTTGTTTAAAGTACAATGGCAAAGAAACCGTAGGTGTTACGAGAAAATAGCATAAATCTGACCAAAAGCAGTTAGGCGATAGAGATAACAAACTTTGTAACTAGTACATTAGGAACTCAAATAATAGTTACTAGTCAAAATTGGAAACGTTGCAGGTGGAGTAAAAAAGTCAGTTGGACTGGCTTCCCATGCTTTGGGCTGTGTCCCAATACAACGTGGCAGATACTCGCAAGTGAAAAGTTTGACCCTGACTGCGCTTCACCCCCTTTTCATACATTCGTTGGTTCCCATCCTTCTACCTGGGTACAGTTCTTCAAACGTAGGCCTTGCATTGGATGTGGAATCATTGCAGATTTCATCACCGAAATCCTTTTGGCATCTGATGCGTCGATTCATGATTAGTTTTAAAATGGGGGAAGTAGATGCCAGGACAGCGATGTCGCTGTTCTAGGTCGGCTGTCTTCTGCTGTTTGCCATGTGGAGACAATGTAGGGGACCTTCGTGTGGAAGCACAGTTAAACCTCGTTATAACAATACCTCTTAACAACAAAACTATCTTCAAGGTTCTTCAAACAACAATGCATTTCAAAGTGATTGGTTATAACAATAAACCTGATACAACAGTCTATTTCCAAAGACCCTGGCATATTGTTATAAAGAGGTTTCAATGTAGTGCTTTTGTTACGAGCGCCGTCGCCAATTCTAGCCAAGCCAAAGGCATCAAGTGTTCCAAGTCGAGACAAACATAGGGAAACGTAAGCATAAAAATGTGGCGTGAGTGATGAGAATCGAAAAAAAAAAAAGGTAAAACTTATTCTAGCTGTGGTGTGGCATTGAACAATGTAGACTGTGATTTTATGACAAAGGTTTGTGATTGCGCGACAATCGTCACGAAGTGTCGGTTAAATCTATTCTTCGAACATGGAAGAAGTCTAATCAGAAACGGGTCCAGAGTATTGGAAGTCAAGAAGGGGTAAGTGTTGTTCCCATGTTAGTCGACGATAGGCTGAAGACAATGAGCACCGATCCGAACATGCCGCTGGCCTTCACGAAAATTCATAATGAGGAGACAATGCAAACATGGAAGGTGGTGCAGACGGTGATGTTGGCGATGAGGATAGCGATATAGACACAGTATTGCCTGAACTTGTTCTGGATAAATCTGATATGTCTGCGGTGCTTTTTGATGCGAAAACTGAAGGTATGGAAGTGCGGATTACACACACTTCAAATGAAACGGTGTTATCCAGCATTGATTGGCAACAGTTATGGCTGAGATGGTGCAAGCAATTAACTCGTTTTACCACCCACCCCAGTTTTGCAATCGATCGAATCGAACGTATGCACTCTCAACACAAACCGATCTTTCTGCGTTACGACTCACTTTGTTCACCCCTGCATCACAAGAGCAAACTTTTGAAATAAATCCCAACGATTGGCAATCTAACACCGGTGATTTTAACTGTGCTTCATTTAATAAGAAGTGGGTGTCCAGTAGCTCAAATAATAGTAAACATTTTTCCAACCCGAGCCAAAAATCGCCCAAAAACTGTGATGGTTCCGGGAAGGAAAAGTCTGACAGATGTCATCAAACGGTGAGATAAGGCCGGAGATGACAGGTAAATCGCAAAAGAGCGGGAAAGGCGACAGAGAGAAAAGCAGTTACCCAGCCGCGTCCGGGTCAAGGACAGGCGGCTCAGGCAACTCGAAAACGAGTGAATTGTCAAGTCGTTCCTCTAAACCCACAGAATCGTCAGCGACAGTGACAGATTCGCACAGCTTTTAGATGCGATGAATTTGTTTGGCGACAAAGGGACGAACGTTACTGGGAGTAAGGAGTGCAAGTTGCCAAGTCGAAGTCGTCATGTTGCCAATTCGAAGTCGCCACAATGACATGTCACCATTGCCCTAAAGTTGACATGTTGCCAGTCTTGAGGGAGACGGGTCGCCACACAAAACACCTTTGTTGCCGGGAAACCCAGTCAGCCGGCTCGCCACGTATCCCCCCCCCCAATCCACCTGCCTCAATCAGCGGTAGCATTCAGTCAGCTCCTGAACACGGAATCGCTTACAAGGAAACGCAACAAAGTCTGCTCGGGTAAATAAAACATTACCGCCTCACGACTCGAAGAAGGAAAAGATGTTTTCTATTGCCAACAAAATATACATTACCTGTAAATTTAGCATTCTTATTATCGAATGCAAGTTTACCCTCTTAAGATTTAAGACTACAACCAGCCAGCTAGGTAATCTCGAAGTGCGCATGCGCTTTTCCTCATTTATAGGAGCCTAACACTCACATCGTTTTTCTCTCTGCTTGCTTTCGTGCATTTTGACTACTTTTTAACCCAACGAAAGTGATGTGAAGTGGATTTGGCATTGTTTTACGTTTTTCCTTTTTAAATTAACGACATCACCAGTTATCACTTTTTGGCATTTGCTTAATGCTTCTGGATTTGGCGTTGTTTCCCGCTTTACTTTGCTTACACAAATACTGATGCAAACCTATTTACGTTGCCTTTTGGACTTATATGTCAGACTGCCTCCACCTCTACTACTGGCAACTACTGATGTGAAAGACAGCTGGCGTCGTCTCCAGCTTTGCGACGTCTTTCACCTTCAAGCGAAGGATTTCCCAAGAACCTTATTAGCATCTCCACCTGGTGTGGGCTTTATCTTCTTCGCACAGTGCATCTCCAAAGCAGACGACATCATTTTCGCAGCCATTATACAGTGCATCTGTAAATGTAAAAGGAATTTGGCGTTGTTTCCCGCCTCGCTTTGTTTACCATCACGAAAGACATCGTCTCTCGTACGTAGCCTCTGCCACTTTCATGCCCAAGTTTTGTGGCGGCTTGAACCGCCTCTCAAGGATTCCATCGTTAGCACCAATGACTGCAGCCGGCACAAGTGCTCCGGTGGATCCAAGGTAGCTCCAAACAAAAGGATGAATCTGACGTTCGAAGCAGCAGAGTGCGTCACGGAACGGTGCAACCACGAGATTCGACCCTACAGTGTCCCTATATTATCTGAACACCTTTAAGCCAGTTCGACGATGATGACGCACTACTCCGATGTAGCATCCGGGCTAGTTCACAGGTTGAACTGGCGTACTCATTGTCAACAGCAGCTCTCCAAGCAATGGTGTTGCAGGGTTCGCACAAGTTTTAAATTCCTTAAAAAGTCTTGATTTTAAAGGATTAAATTTAAGGCCTTAAAAAGTCTGGGATTTCAGTATTGTCGTTGATTGGTCTTAAAAAGTCTGGAATTCAAAGAGTTTACTTAAAAATATAATGTACGTACTATAAACTTATTTGTTGGCTTTGCTATTAAACTTCAATTATCGCGTAAATAAGAATTTTTCTGTCGGCTGATAGGTTGTGTCGCAGCTCTGAGCCCGTCTGTCACAATGCTACGTAAGTGGAGTCTATTTTTAGCTTTCCCCTCCTCACTTCCCTCACTGACATAATGGACTTGTCCGGTCACCTAGGAAAGCGATAAAATCAAAAGTTTAGGCAGAATTTGCAGAACCCCATCGTCACAATTAATTTTGATAGTAAAGGTAGTTTTTATTAAAAAAGTGGATATTCATTTGTAACTTGCTTTTAACGATTTTTTTTAACGCAGAAATTGGTCCAACACCCAATGCATACTTTAGGTTTTCATCATACTTTTTTTCTGGCCATGTGGCTTCATACCGCTGGTTCACCCATCGTGCTGATGCTGAAGTATTTCTTAACGCAGTGGAAAATATTCGTTGTAAATATGCAGTACTGTCCTTGGTCCTTGAGAAATCCTTACAACACCTAATTAAACCATATGATTAAAATATTAAAGTTATCAGTTACTAATTTATAAATTGACTTTAAAAAAACGCATAGACTAATACAATTATGATTTTAATCGATCACAATAGTAACGCTCAAATTCAAAAACAAAAATACTCTCAGTACGGTATTTTGCGAATTTTCGATAGGCCTAATAGTCCGAGTGGTGTTAATTTCGGTCTCTCCTATCTTCTTCAGGCTTCCTTTCTTGTGCTTGCTTCTGTTTTACATTGTTATGAGTGCCAGTGTTTTTGAAAATGCGTGGAAACCGTTTCCCACTGTACTTCTCGTGTGTTGTCTGCTCAACGCTCGCACGATCCCATTTGCGCGAGAGGTGTGCCCCCAACTCTTTACTGATTAGGAATTTGATGTTAGGGTTTGACGGCCCTTGTAGATTCATGAGTGGTTGTCCGCTCGCCACACAGTGTTGAATCGTGTTGAAACGATTAAAATGGCTTAAAAAGTCTTAAATTTAGTATTTGTGAAGCCGTGCGAACCCTGTGTTAGCTAACTCCAAACACTGAGAAAGGAAGACCACAAGAGAGTGCTCAGTGTATGCTTATCCTTAAGTGGGCTGTCTTTGCATAAGGATAGTCTCAACTGGTTGTTACGGCTCCTTGTCACTGCTTTTCGACGCAGAGATGCCCTTCTAAAATCAGCATTGGGTATTCCCACGGTCATCACGTAACAGTTGCGACTCTACCCGTTCATAGATCTTCCGAAGTCTTTAACGGAAAGCTGCTTGAGTGGCTCTGGAGCTGAAGGACAAGTCATGAATTTCGACTGGCACAAGTGCACGTGCAAATGCCTCGAGAGGAGAGCCCAGAAGTAGCAAAGCGACCTACTCCAAACTCCCAGTGAGACCTTCTGGGTAGTGGAACCACCCATACAAAGGAAGATTGACCAGAAGAAAAACCAATCTTCAGACAAGTACAGAGATCCGTCGCCCTTTCAGGACAACCCCCCTTACACACCCATAGGGCAGAGGATCCCGAGGCGGACAACAAGGAAGGGGTTCATTTAAAGGGCGGGAAAGACGCCCATTCCCAAGGAACTGACTGGAGCATGACAGCGCCCTCCTCCATTCACCGGCAGGTGTGGGAGCAGGGGAAGGACGTTGGTCCATTATGTGAAGGCCTGGAAGCTGGTCACCAAGGTCGATTTGTCTTAGACACAATCGAAAGGGGTTATCTTCCACCCTTGATCTCGACTTCAGCCCTTAGGCCACGAAAAAAAAATAGTTGGTTCTCAGGCCCTGCCTGGTGACTTTTATTTCTGCAAAATAAAAAAAGTGACCCGCAAAAGGTTACTTAAGAGAAATTTCTGAGAGGGATGACCTTTCGTTATCCTTTATATATATACGTTATCCAGCAAGCATTAGATTTAGTCGCAGTTTGAAATAGTTCCGAAATTTACTATCATAATCTGAACAGAAAGAACCAACTTAAGATACCAGGTTACCTAAGTTTCAAACAGAAATAAAAAGTAAAAATAAAAGTCTGGTCACCGGGTGCCGTTTTGGGCGTGTAAAAAATGCCCGAGAACCATAACATTTTTTTTCCATGGCCTTACCGACTGCAAGCCACCTTGGCTGTAAGGACATTTGGAGAACCCAGCGCTACTGGCCATAGTCCACAAGCTCCTAGAGAAGAATGTGATAACACCCGTCACAGCCTCTAGAGGCTTCTGGAGCCTGGCGATATGATTAATCATGGTAAAGCTATTCTAATTAAGGGGGAATACAGAGTGGTGCCCCTGGCTGGAGTGAGATTGTATTAGATCATTATCAAATAATTTTGTTTTGAGCCATGAAAGGATAAAATAAGCAATTTCAGCTAATATTACTGAAGGTAAATAATTTAGGAGAATAAAAACTAATGTTTACGTTCTTTTACGCTTAGATTTCAAAGTAAAGGATATTTACCGTTCCAATATCCTTGCAAATTTTCGAGTCAGTTTTTCTGGAGTTGGAGGGGCTCAGAACGACTGTCTTCATCAGGTTACCACATCACCGCTTAACTTCGTCGTGATCGTTCGTCTGCTGCTATCGTTCGTTGGAACGCGGCGCGAGGCCATAGCCTCCGTAACTTGCGGGCCAGTGCACCACTTCTCCCGCAGCAACTTATTAAACTCTCCTCAGAGCAGGAACTGAATGTTTGGGTTTGAAGGTCCCTGGATATTCATCAGCACAGCCTTCTCTCGGCTGTGGTGTTGAATAGCCAGGGATTCAATGCTTCTCAGATGCACATCATTGTTAGCGTTGGACTTGAGAAGTGTCACAGTGCCTTCCTAGTTGATTTGGTGTAGAGTTTCCTTGTGGTGGACTGCTATGCCATTCGTTACAACTTCATTCCTGGTGTCTGCCATGTGCTACTTGACTCTCGTACATGGGGCGGGGGATAATCGTCTAACTGGAAAATCGCATAATTGGAAGAACGTATAACGGAAAACAGTATAACGGAATATCATCTAACAGGAAATTCGTATAATGGAAAAGCGTCTAACTGGAAATTCGTATAATGGAAAATCATTTAATATCCCTGCCTCGCTTGCGCTGCCGCGCTCGCTGCGGCTATACGTATAACATAAGAAACTGCAGTTAGACGTTTATCTATTCATTATACAATTATCCATTATACGATATTCCGTTTAGATGCTTTTCCACATTTTTTATTTAGGCAGATTTTAGACAATTATCCCATTAGACGATTTTCCAGTTAGACGTTCGTCCGACGCCCCTCGTACATATATCTTTTCTTGTCTCGCCCACAAAAACGGCCTCACAATCTCCACATGGAACCCTGTAAACGCCTTCACGGGTGTTCTTAATGTTTCAGGGCTTCACTTCTTTTTCTTGTTATGGCATCAGGATAGGCATGCTTTTTCATCAGGTGATCCTACAGGCCTTTTGCGTTCTTGACGTATGATGTAAAAGCATTTTTTCTAAGCACACCTTGAACTTTGTCCGTAACGCCTTCTATATACGTAACTGACACTCTTGGTCCTTCTTCCGTATCCTCGATCTTGTGTCGGTGGTCTGCCTTCCATACTCCAGCTTTCTTCATGCCTACTGATCGACTAATCATTCGGTTTAGGCACCCGGGTGGATAGCCTAACTCAACGAACCTCCCTTTGGTCTCGTACAGATGTTTCCTTGCTACGTCTAGGCTCGCCGAGTTTTGCACCATTGTGATGAACTCATTCTGGGCTATTGCTTTTAACTGGCCCACCGGGTGCCCTGAGTTGTAGGGGATACCCCTTCCTGTTGTTGTCGGTTTTCGGTAAGACTGGTAAACAATCCTGCCGCTCCCCATTCTCTCCAGTATGACATCCAAAAATGGTAGCTTACTTTCCACTTCTTCATACGTGAAGCTAATATCCTCACTCCACGCATTTAGGACCCGTTGGACATTGGCGGACTGCCCTTTCTTCTGTATGGAAAGAGCGTCATCCACAAACCTCCTCCATAGCTTCATTTCGGGAAAGGTTTTAATTATTTTCCTAAAACAGCTAAAAACTTGCCAAATATACTGAACAATTTTAAAGTAAGTTAAGCCGAATGCACAAAATGTAACTTGGCACAAAACAGTGTGGAAGATAATATAAATATCACAGGCACATAACTGAGATCTGAAGATCACAGCTGCTTGGCTGAGTGAGCATGATACATTATTTATTACTTATAAGACTTCTGCCCAGTGCTCCAGTTATATTTCTGCCCAACTCGCTTGCTCGAATATCTCACAAAATATCGTGCATTCCATGCACTAAAGCTACCTTGCCCTGAAAATTCAGCTAAATAGGAAAATAATTGCCACCATTACCATGTCCCAACGAACAGAACACAAAAGCACAGTCCATTATTCGACCTAGCACGCTTTGCTCACTCGGCCAATCACGTACAAGGTGTCCATAAATTACTGCCCTATTTCCAATCGTCTAGGCCTATTAAACATTAAAAGGACATACCTGGTGCTCCAGCACTTCGTCGCCTTTATAATTAAAACCTTTCCCGAAATGAAGCTATGGAGAAGGTTTGTGGATGATGCTCTTTCCATACAGAAGAAAGGGCAGTCCGCCAATGTGCAACGGGTCCTAAATGCGTGGACTGAGGATATTAGCTTCACGTACGAAGAAGTAGTGGAAAGTAAGCTACCATTTTTGGATGTCATACTGGAGAGAACGGGGAGCGGCAGGATTGTTTACCAGTCTTACCGAAAACCGATAACAGCAGGAATGGGTATCCTTACAACTCAGGGCACCCGGTGGGCCAGTTAAAAGCAATAGCCCAGAATGAGTTCATCAGAATGGTGTAAAATTCGGCGAGCCTAGACGTAGCAAGGAAACATCTGTACGAGACCAAAGGGAGGTTCGTTGAGTTAGGCTATCCACCCAGGTGCCTAAACCGAATGATTAGTCGAGCAGTAGGCATGAAGAAAGCTGGAGTATGGAAGGCAAACCACCAACACAAGATCGAGGATGCGGAAGAAGGACCAAGAGTGTCAGTAACGTATATAGAAGGCGTTACGGACAAAATTCAAGGTGTACTTAGAAAAAATGGTTTTACATCATACGTCAAGAACGCAAAGGGCCTGAAGGATCACCTGATGAAAAAGCATGCCTATCCTGATGCCATAACAAGAAAAAGAAGTGAAGCCAGTGAGCAAGAAGATGAAGTCCTGAAGCACATTAAGAACACCCGTGAAGGCGTTTATAGGGTTCCATGTGGGAGAGACAAGACAAGACTAGGGATACGTACGAGGGTCAAGCAAGCAGCACATGGCAGACACCAGGAATGAAGTTGTAGCTAATGGCATAGCAGTCCACCACAAGGAAACTCTACACCAAATCAACTAGGAAGGCACTGTGACACTTCTCAAGTCCAACGCTAACAATGATGTGCATCTGAGAAGCATTGAATCCCTGGCTATTCAACACCACAGCCGAGAGAAGGCTGTGCTGATGAATATCCAGGGACCTTCAAGCCCAAACATTCAGTTCCTGCTGAGAGGAGAGTTTAATAAGTTGCTGCGGGAGAAGTGGTGCACTGGCCTGCAAGTTACGGAGACTATGGCCTCGCGCCGCGTTCCAACGAACGATAGCAGCAGACGAACTATCACGACGAAGTAAGCGGTGTTGTGGTTGCCTGATGAAGACAGTCGTTCTGAGCCCCTCCAACTCCAGAAAAACTGTCTGTCGAAAATTTGCAAGGATATTGGAACGGTAAATATCCTTTACTTTGAAATCTAAGCGTAAAAAAACGTAAACATGGACTCGGAATTTTCAAAGTAGGCAATGTGACATTTTTAAAGTAAAACGTAAATTTAAACAGTGTTAAAATGTTTTTTTTTTTTTATAGCCGACGAAAACTTCATTACCTGTTTTTTTATAGCGATTCCCTCCTTTTGAGCTATTATTCCCCTAGAAGCTTGAAAGTTGGCTTCCTAGCCGGGCTTGTACTACTGCGCAGGGATGGGCTGGCTTTATATACTCGGTGCAGCCGTCCGATGGCATCGTTTCTCCTAGGGCACTCAAGACGACGTGACCGCCTTGAGCACTCCCCACTCCATCCTATCCTTCGGATCCGCTGGACCTCAGGACATGTCCCATCCTATGGGACGCATCCTATAGGACGCAGCATCATCATCCCTTAGGACGCAGCATCATCATCCCTTAGGACGCATCCTTATCGACTTCCTTATTGGCCTCTACTGCTTATGATCTTCTCTGGATATCCTGGTTGAAGCTTCGTTCCTGGCTACCTCTATTCCAACTTTAGGAGCAAGTAAATGGTGGATCGATTCATCCTCTCCTCAGACAAGGATACATCTGCCTCTTCCAGATCCACCGGTCCTTAGGACCGGCTGCCCTCTCCATCTTACATATTGCATCCTATCCACCTACAGCCAAAGGATCTGGATCTCCCGGTTGTAGCTCTGCTCTCGGCTGCCTCGGTTCCATCTTCAGGGACGAGCAGGCAAAGGGCCAATGCGTCCTCTTCACACAAGAACTACGACGATCCTCAGGACAGCTGTCCTCGCATCCTCTGCCGCCCACGTCCGCAGGCGCTTCCATCCACGGGATGGCCCCTGCTGGGATTCACTCTTCTACTACGGACCTTTTGGATCCCCCAGTTGAAGCCTCACTCTCGGCTACCTCTGCTCTGTCTTTAGGAGCGGACAGGCCGAGGACCAATCCATCCTCTCCACACAGAACCACCGGTCCTTAGGGCCAGCTGGCCTCACCATCCTACGTTTCACTGCTCATTGCCTCTGCGCAGCCTTCTTGGATTGGACTACTTCACCACCTGCTGTAGACTTCCACCTTACTTTTCCTCCAGCATTTAATGCTGTTGTTTAACCAAGGAATATGACATCCCTCCGTGCAGCCACCATCTGCGCAGCCCTACTTTCTCATTTAAAATGCTCCACACTGTTCACTTCGTTCCCATCTGTGTGCCGTCCGCTGTGTCCTATCTTACCCTCCGTTGACCGTCCTCATGTCTCGTGCCAAAGGGACGCGGAGGGATGGATCCTCATCCCACACTCCTCGTTCCGCATCCCCTCCGGTCCCTCTAGTTGCAGATAACGTCGATATTCTCGAACTTACTTCGGACCAGGATGCGTTGGAGCAGCCTCGTCCACCGCCTAGTCCTCTTCTTCCTCGTCCCCAGTCCCCGTACCCGGGGCTGCCTCTGCGTGGCATTCCTTGGGATGGGCTGCCTCATTGCCTTATATCGGCTTTCACCAAAAAAAAATAAGCTCCTCATCCGCGGCTCCCCGCTGCGCATCGCTTCTGCGCAGGCCTTTTTTGGTTGCGCCGTTTCACCGCTCACTGTCGGATTGCGCCTTCCTTCCCTCCAGCATTGGATGCTGTTGTTACTTAAAGGGGTATGGTATCCCTCCGCGTCCTCACCACCTGCGCATCCTACCGCGCAGCCCTCTTTCTAATATATATTCTGACAATGCAGTCCGCTCGTCGTTTCTCGACTTTTGTCCTATGCAGCTGTGCTATACGCTGCTCCTCAACGGATCCACGGATCCACCGGTCCTTAGGACCAGCTACTTTCACTATCCTCCCGGTTTCCTCCTCTCCGCCCAGACAGAGAACCGGTCCATCCTCAGACTAGGATGCTTATATTTTCACAAGAGTTCCACCGCCGATTGGATTTTTCCGTCCGTCGCTCCTCTCCATCTTCTTCTCGTCCGCCGGTCCTTCGGGCCAGCGATCCTCGTCTCCTCTACGATCCACCCTCATCCGCTTCTGTAGGATGCCGTCCAAGATTCTACCAGTGGAGGTTCCGCTCCCGGCCATGCCTTCCACAATCCTTGGATCCGTAGGTCGGAGGGCCACTCCATCCTCCCCTAGGAACAGGATACTTTCTCCTGCCACGTTAACACATCGTTCGTCCGGACGCATCCCTACTCACCGATCCTCTGCTGTTCGACAACCACTCAGTCACACCATCCGCTATCTTCCAAGCGTTAATATCCTCATTTCTTTCTGAAACACCCAGGGGCGCTTTCGTAGGGACTGATCTGCCTTCGGTCGTATCCCGTACGTCTCTCGGTTACCATCCTCTTGTCATTCATCCTCTTCGTCAGCTAGTCCTTCGATCCTCAGACGTACGCTCCGCCGTCCGCCTCTGTCCTTACCATCACCAGCCTTCGCTCTTCCTCTTGGATCATCGGCCAGCCTTCACCTACCTTTCATCTGCAAAAGCTTCGATTCCTAACCAACGAACAGACAAGGTCCGTCACCATCGTGCTACAGCTGCTACATCCGCTGCTGGATCTCGGTCCTCCTCCTCCAGCACGACCACGTCCACCAAGACATCTTCAGGCGACCTCTGATCCGCTTCACCTTCGATCCGAGGCGCTGACTCTGCCGTCCGTCCTACCATGAGACCGAGGATACGGTCCTCACTGAGACCCTCCACTATGCCTTCCAGATACTGTCCTACAGACCAGCTGCCACACGCTCTCTAACGAACAACACCTCAAGCGGCCTCGCAAGGCATCATGGGCCGTCCTCCGATTCCTTCGGCGCCAGCAGCAATTCTAACCGACCCCCCCCCCCAACTCCCTTCCGTCACAGACCATCCTCCGCGGATCACTTCCCAGAGGATTACACCTTTTCCCTACGGAGGTGGAGAGCTTACAGTTCGACATTGTCTTTGTTCAACAATTTGTACAGCAATTCTCCTCTGGCTATACCAACCTTCGACCAGCCGTGGCAGGCCTACCATTCCTCTGTCAATCCGCAGCAGCAACGGATACTCTTCTGGCAGAGAATTGCCTTCTTCGCACAACTGGTGAGGCCTTGACCAACAAGCTAGAAGTCGTAAACAAAAAAAATATCACTCCCAGCATCTCAACTTTGTTCTCCTCAAGGCACACTATAATTGGGTCTCGCCAATCCCCTCCTTGCCGCTGTACAAGCTTCTTATTAGGCGCGTCCGCGGGCCCGGCGCCTCCGTTCTCCTCGTTAGGGATACCTCCTTCCCCACGATCATCCGCTCATGAAACACCGACACCATTTCCGACTTCTCTTCACCGGGCGGTCTCGTCCCCTCTGCCGTCGCCTTTTCAAGATCCATCCGCGACTACGCCATCCGGCCCAACGGAGCCACTAGAACCTGACACAACTCCGCTCCCACTTGCGGATCTCCCTGTCATCGCCTCCACTGGACCTACGTCCCAATTATCAGCAGCCACCAGCGGCGTCGTCCCACCAACTGGTGGCCCGTACACCATGGCTTTATCCTCACCCTCCGTATCCTCCATACTGTTGCCATCTCCTACAAGACACATCCCAGGACCTCCCTTTGGGGCCTCGTCCTCTATCCTCAGCAGAACTCCGACAGTCCACCATCGTTCCATCTCTGCTAACCTTCTCACGTTAATCCGTATGGCAATACGTTGACGCTCTCAACCTCTTCCTTGCCTTCAATGGCGTTCACTGTAATACTAAGATGACGGAGGATGACATGCCGTGCTCCCCTTGTCGTTCCAAGGCAACGAGAGTGGCCTTCGGATTCCGCACGGCGCCAGACTAATTCTGGCCCTACCTTCAGATCTTGGCCATTCGTCTATCCTCCGGTCTCCAGTGAGACGCCCACTCATGACCGAACTGACTGTCATGAGCATCCGTCTCGCCCAAACTTTTGTATCCTTCTTACCCATTGACTGCTTGAACGTCGCAACACATTTCATTGCGCTTCCATTCTCTCGGATGCAGCTCTCTCTACTTTTAGCGTCCCTCCCACGTCGGGGTCCGCAGTATCCTTCGGGATCAACCTCAGCCGCCACGCTACCTGGCTGTTCTCTCTACTCCGCAGGAAGCTAGGACCCTTTCTTCTCTGGCCGCCGCGCTGTTCACTTCGTTGGGGCGCTGTGTTTCCTTCCGCTTCTGACAATGTCGAACTGTAAGCTCTCCGCTTCGGGATGCCGCGATCGAATGGGACGCAATGAGATTCTTTCCCCCTTCCTCGCCGCCCGGCCTCGTCCCGGCTGCTTGTCAGACCCCTCCGCCCTCCACAGGCTGCCATCCTTCGGAGTGACCGTTCCTTGTTTTTGGCCAACAAGCTCGCGTCTGTGTTGCGTATGAGCAAGGATTAGGTCGGTTCAGCTTGACGTCATTCCTCGTCCTCAGTTCCCTTCCCCGGGAGCTGCCTCTGCGCAGCTTTTCTTGGGATGGACTGCTTCGTTGAGTCTTGTCGGCTTTCGTCTCTTCTCTTCGGCATTGGACGCTGTTTTCTTTGGGGAGATACTATATCCCTCCGTGCTACCACCGTCTACGCATCCTGTTGCGCAGCCTTCAAGAAATATCCACCATGATTGGATCATCTCTTCTACACTCCTCGCATACGTGCCGCCGAACTACATCCTGCCTTCAAGCATCCGCTCTGCCGTTCCAGCCACCCAACCTTCGACTTCCCACAAGATAAGAGGATTCATTTTCTCAAATTTGATCTCTTATTCTTGTCCCCACATGTTAGACCTCTGCATGCGATGACGCTTGCAACCAAAAAAAAAAAAAAAATAAAACCAAACCCCTTCCGCAACTCTCGATCTCACTCGTATCCCTAGCGGACGGGATATGATCCTTATATCCGCCTCCGCCATCCACGGACTATCATCCTCCGCCCTCGAGTGAACGTGGTCAGGATAGCAGATTGGTCTTCATAATGGCACACTGTGCCTGGGGCAGCCGTCTCGTACCGCAGGGAACCAGACTTGGACAGCAATAGGATCCTCAACGAGTGAACCTAGCTTCCCTCCGGGTGACAAAGTCTGCTAGTGTAAATAATGTAATGTATATTTTTGTCGGCTATAAAAAGACTAAAATTGCAGGGCCTGCACCTGCTTAATTTTAGTTTCTTTATTGCCAAAACATCTTAACCTGGTAATTTTAGCATTACATTCGTCGAATGTGATGTTCCCCTGGAGGTTTCTTCCGGTTTCTAGACGCCTGCTTGCATAGCCCACCGCGCATGTGCGGCACGTTCCTCCCATATAAAAGCGACAGCACGCACGCTATCGGCATTCATTTTCCTCCAAAGGTGTCTCCACGCCAGCTCGCTCCCCGGTTCCCCGACTGTCGTTTGGAAAATTGGATTCTTCCCGAAGATGGACAACGCTTTTGAAGCCCATTCTTCGTCCGCCGCTCGTCCTCGTGCCCTTGCTCACTTCGATCTTGGCAGCCGTTGGCCCTCGACCTCGCTGCGCCCGCATGACACCCGCTGATGCCATGCCTAATGTCGCATCGCCTGATTCTCCACTCCTACCGGGCCAGCGCTCGCCGCTCCTCGCCCCACTGGATCCGTCGTCGCTTCGACAAGACCTTCAAGTCGCCAAAGACTCCTACCGGGCCGCCAAGCGTAACCTCCGCCGGGCGACACTCGCCCATTCTCCAGACCGAAATTCGCCGCTCGGCCTATCGTCCAACTCCTCCCGGATAGGCCTAAGCGTCAGCCGCAGTGTCGTACGAGAAATCGTACACGACACTGTCCGCCACCTACAGACCAACCCGATGCCGCCTCTCTCCTGCACAACCTCGGTACGGAAGGCCCGCACCCAGGACTTGGGCCGCATCCTGCTCTGGCCACGAAGGGCACAGGCGTGCCGCTTCCCCCCGCCAGCCTCGGCACCCAAGCGCAAGCCGGACGACACACTGTCGTCGCACCACCCGCTGTCGCCCGCCCCTACTACCGAGAAACGCATCAGGTTCCCGGACGATACTCCTGACGAAACCACCTTGTCGCTCGCAGCTCTTCTAAAGACTGTCGAGCAGACGGTCCCGCACTGCTTCCTGTTCAAGCCCTCAAAGCCACCGGACGCCCCCGTCATCAACCGTGGCCTAACGACAGGCCTCGGATTCGCCTCCAGGGACAAGGACGCCAAGCCCCGCTGACTCCTGGGTCAGTCTACGATACTCCTAACGTGTCTACTCCGCAACGAAGGCTCCATTCTAGGCAAAGGCGACCCCCTTCTTCTCGACACGGAACCCCCGATGCCAGGTCCTGGCCGTGAAAACTGCTTCTTTAGATCCTTTGGAGACGGCTCCACAAACCCCCACAATTTCGAAACCTACCCAGAATGCGAATTCATTTGCAGCGAAATCAAGATGGACTTCGGCACTTCGATGTCCGTACCCAAGAGGGCCGACATTCCAACCTAGGTGCTGTACGAGAACGACAAATGTCTACGGCTATGCCTATGGGCGGCCTCCCAAGCTGACGTCCTACACATGGCTATTAACGCCCTATGTGAGAAGCTGTCGTCCGACAATCCTCCGGAGGAGCTCAAGAACTTGCCGTCCCTGATTTCCCAACTCTTCCAAAAAACCAACTTCGCCACCTATCACGCCATGAACTGGGCGACAAGAGCACTGTTCAACAACACCCTCCTCCTTCGCGACATTGCCCTGTCGTCGGCAAACAACCTAAACTTCTCCACACGACATCGCCTGAGAAATCAACTGATCCACGAGTCTGCGACTCTTTTTCGGGGACAGATCCCGACACTCGCTCCTCATCTTGATGTTTTAAACAAACCAAGATCGCAGAAACAATCCATGCCCTCAAACCGCCCGCTCTCGTGGAACAGACCAGCCAACCCCTGCCCCGCTGACGACAGGCTCAAGAACAGGGCATCATTCTCTAGCCGCCCGGACGACACTGCCGCTCAACAACGAAGCCAGCAGCCCTTTCGTTCCGACGCTACTCGCTCCCGCCCCGGCCAACACTCCCAACAGAAGCGCACCGCTACCCCCGACCGAAGGAGCCGGTTCTCATCCCCCGGGGGTCGAAGAATGCAACGCAAAAATCAACAATGACGCCCTGCACCTCGCTGGCCTCCCGGTCGGGGCCAGATTACGCCAATTTCTCCCGGCCTGGCGAAAATTAACCACCAACCTGGAAATGCTGTCGATAATGAAACACGGCTTTCGTCCGACGTTCCTACACCAACCGCCACTGTCGCCATCTCCTCCATGGGACTTCTTGCCCCAAACGACAGCTTTCCTGTCGCACGAAGTTTCGGAGTTGCTACGGAAAAATGTGGTACGACAACTCTCCAACCCAGGCCCGGGTTTCTACAGCTCGATCTTCACCCGCCCAAAGAAATCAGGAGGTCTACGCCTAATTTTCAACATGAAACCCCTCAACAAGTTCATCTAAAACGAACACTTCAAGATGGACACCCTAGATTCCATCCGTCAATCATTCATGCAGGGTGACTGGACAGTCGCCATCGATCTGGAAGACGCCTACCTCCAGATCCCCCTTCATCCAGCAACCACCGACTACTTTCGTTTCATTTACGACCAGAAAATCTTCGAATTCCACTGCCTCCCCTTCGGCCTGAATGCAGCCCCAAGGATTTTCACCCTAGTCCTAAACCCAATCTTGGAGAACCTTCACCAGCACCATATACAAGCCAATGCCTATCTCGACGACTGGGCCCTCAACAACCCAGACCCGTTTCAATTGGAACTCAACAAGGACAAAACCATCAACTTGCTGAACAGCCTGGGGTTTGGCATAAACCTAGCAAAGTCACGACTCCTTCCAGAACAAGTCTTTCCGTTCCTCGGAGCTTCATTCGACCTACGTTCGACATCAATCTCCACGTCTCCAGAACGCATAGAGGATCTCCTACATCACAACCGGCTCTTCCGCCTCCAACCAAGTTTCTCCGCCCGGGAACTGAACTCCCTCATCGGAAAAATGGAAGCAATGGCCAACCTGGTCCCTTACGGGCGGTGGATGGTAAGACCATTCCATCACTACCGGATAGACAACCACTCAAATAAACCAAAACAATCCGGACAGACAGATCCCGCTCAACAAGGACTTACCCTTCGAATCCCTCCGCTGGTGGTCCGACGTCACAAACCTGTTGAAATCCGTCCCTCTACAGGAACCACCACCAGACTACCGAATCTTCACGGATGCATCAAGCACTGGCTGGGGAGCACACCTAAACAACTAGAAAATCTCTGGCTTGTGGCCTGCCACCCTCAAAGACCACATTAACGGACTGGAGCTACGTGCAATCCTCCTACCCCTCGACACTTCTTCCACTCATCAAAAACAAGGTCATACAGATCCAGGCGGACAACACAACAGCCCTGGCCTACATCAGGAAAGAAGGCGGAACGAAATCAAGATCGCTCCACAACCTAATGATGGAAATCTTCAATCTGTGCATCCCACACAACATCACCCTCCTACTGCTTCACATCCCAGGCAACAGGAATGTGATTGCAGATTCTCTCTCACGCCTGAAACCACCAGCAGACGAATGCTGCCTCAAGAAATCCATCTGCGAATCTCTCTTCAACATCTGGGACACACCAATGCTGGAACTATTCGCCACGAGGCAACAATGCCAGACTTCCCCACTACATCAGCCCGATTCCGGACGACTCAGCAGTAGCAGTAGACGCTCTCAAGTTCCCGTAGCACAACCTGTTCGCATACCTATTTCTACCCTTCAAACTGCTTCCACAAGTACTTAGGAAAATCGAATTAAGCCGGGGTCTATTCATCCTAATAGCCCCCCTCTGGCCTTCTGCAGCCTGGTTCCCGCTCCTCCTAAACCTAACAGTCGACACTCCCAAGAAGTCTCCCTCTTCTACCAGAT
This sequence comes from Lithobius niger, assembly GCA_023313725.1. Taxonomy (NCBI): domain Eukaryota; kingdom Metazoa; phylum Arthropoda; class Chilopoda; order Lithobiomorpha; family Lithobiidae; genus Lithobius; species Lithobius niger. The sequence goes on along the minus strand of JAHWFP010021514.1, from coordinate 62,028 downwards.
CTTCTGTCACAACAAAAGGGAACAAAACTACACCCGAACCTCCCACTCCTAAACTTACACGGGTGGCTACTATCATCAAACTCCTCAAAAAAGCTGGCATTCATCAAGAGAAGGCTGAACGCATCGCATCCAAAGCAACCAGAGAATCAACAAACCGCATGTATGAAAGCCACTGGTCTAAGTGGATTCATTGGTGTATCGCAAAACGCACAAATCCACTCAACCCCTCTATTCCCAAACTCCTAAGCTTCTTCGGTGACCTGTTCAACATCGACTAACTCAAAGGCTCCACCATCCTCGTCTATCGGTCTGCATTAAACTCCGTCTTCAAAGCTGCCGATTGCACTGCCCTACTGGAAGACTACCGAATTTCTGCCTTACTACGCTCATACGAAAACGATTGACCTACCACTAGACGTTCCGTTACTGACTTGGACCTCTCCATCGTCTTACAATCACTAATGGAGAACCCCTATGAACCCATGCAAGACAGCTCACTCCACCTCATGACCCGCAAAACTGTCTTCCTCGTAATGCTGGCAGCAAGTCTAAGTTGCTCCGAGATTCAAGCCCTTTCGGCAGACCCGGCATACTGCATCTTCGGCCCAAATTTCTCATCAGTCACACTCTTCCCAAGAGCGTCCTTCAGAGCAAAAACTCAAAAACCATCCGAGCCCTCGAAACCCATAACATTCCCTGCCCTCTCAAACCTCACTGGGAACGAACCTGAACGCCTCCTCTCCCCAGTCAGAGCTCTCCGCTTCTACCTAGCGCGCACTCAACACGAAGACATACGGAGATGCAGGAATCAACTCTTCCTTCCAGTGGACCTCCAAACCGGCGAAACAACTGCCGCCATGGTGTCACGCTGGATCAAGAAAACAATCGAAGCAGCTTACGACAAGCACGAATTGAGTAAGAGCATGACAATAGCGGCACACGAAGTACGAGCTATCTCCACATCTCGGGCCCACCGCAATGCCACACCAATCGTGGAAATCCTAGCAGCAGCATCGTGCTGCCACCAATCCACCTTTACGTCCCACTACCTAAGGGACATGACGAAGGATGAATCCGGACTACACCGGCTGGGACCGATCGTTGCAGCCAGATCTGTGGTCAAACCCCCTTAAGCACTCAGAACGAAGCAGAAGCAAGATCCATGAGGGAAGCATGATCCATCCAGCTAGAAGCAAGACCCTCAAACAACGGTCCTTTTCAGGGCCACTAATTCCCACGAAAGAGACCAAATTCCTGTTTAGCCCAAATTGTTCTGAATAAAGTGCGAATTTTTCTCTTGCAGATAATAAATTCATGTGGGAAAGCCTGCGTGCATCCCGGGGCGCTCGTACAGACAGTGCCCGCCACCAACTTTGACGAGGTCAACTGGTAATGCTAAAATTACCAGGTTAAGATGTTTTGGCAATAAAGAAAGAACATTTTACCGGCCCCTCAGCCTGGCCGGCTAAAAATGGTTTCTTTTTGCCTAAAACATACTTAACCTTAACTCCCGCCCTGCCTCCCCTCTCGAGTCACCGCCTGACACATTGAGAGTAAAATGAATGCCGATAGCGTGCGCGCTGTCGCTTTTATATGGGAGGACCGTGCCGCGCATGCGCGGTGGGCTATGCAAGCAGGCGTCTAGAAACCGGAAGAAACCTCTAGGGGAACATCACATTCGAGGAATGTAATGCTAAAATTACCAGGTTAAGTATGTTTTGGGCAAAAAGAAACCATTTTTAGCCGGCCAGGCTGGGGGCCGGCAAAATGTTCTTTTTATTGCCTAACCGAAAATATATTACCTTTATTCCTGCCCAGGCCTCCCCACCATGAGCTAGGTTCTGGAGGAGAAATGATTGTAACCGCAGCTGCGCAAGGGTTTATATGGACTAGCCAGAAGCATGCGCGGTAGTGTACGAGCGAGGCAGGGAACGCAACTTCAACTTCTAGGGGATACAATAAGCTCAAAGGGGAAACTGCTATTGTATATAAGGTAATGTATATTTTCGGTTAGGCACTTTTTCTGCACTGCCTGACCTCACTTAGGATGTAACCTTTACGAATCAGCGGATCGCTCCTCAGCCCGCAAATAGTTTCGGCTCCAAGTGAAATTGGTCTAGGACTCAGGGGTGTCTTCGCCAGGGACTAGTTCCTGGGGATGCCGGCTTATACGCGAGGGGACAGCGAACCTAGCCATCAACTGGTTTTCAAAGTCCTCTATAAAAAACAGGTAACGTATACGTTCGTCAGCTATAAAAAGACTAATATTGCAGGGCCTGCACCTGCTTAATTTTAGTTTCTAGTTGCCTTGAATATATGATTACCTTTTTTATTTGCATTCTCCTTCTCGAATGTTGTTCAATATAGAGAATTAAAATTGAAGCTGCCCGTCCGTGTCGCTACCCACTGCGCAGCTCTACTGCTCTACTGCGCAGCCTCGTTCATATAAAAACTCGAGCGGAGCCGAGAAGGCTACCTTTTCTTCTCTACGCTCCCACTGTTCACATAGATCCGGCTATGCCACGAGCAAACGGAACGCCCAAGGACTGTTCCGCCGTTCTGGTTCCCCGCTCCGCCTCCCCAGCTTCAGCGGATCCATCCGCCGCTGCAGCTGTAGAAGTTTTGGAACTCTCAGCGGACCACGAATCCCTAGGTCCGCTTCCTCCGCCTACCAACCCGTTCCTTTCAGAGGTCTCCGTTTCTCTCGACTCAGCCGAGACCTCCCCAATTCGCTGCGGATAATTAGTCCGCTCTCCAGGCGTCCGTTCAATACTGAACGTACTTTCCAAAGTTAAGGAACGTTATGCTCGTCTAAAGCTTCAGCTCAAGGCTCGCAAAGTAGCGGCCAAGCTTGCGTCTGCTTCCGCTACGCAACTCACGCCCTTGAACTTGTCATCATGTTCTTCCCGGAGCAGTGTTCATTCCGCCGTTCCGGGTTCCTCAGGTCCCCTAACCAGTTCCCAGGTGCACGAACTGATGGACTCATCCCTTCGGACCTTCAAGCGAAAGGCCCCTACCTCTGATTACACTTCAGCATGGCTAGCTTTCACTCAGAAGAAGCCACGTCCCGTGGACCACCTCACCCAATACTTGCCGTCGCTCCAAGAAGATTAAGACCAATATTATTCACCAAAACCGTCTCTTCCAGAGTGCTCCGATCCACCGTTCCCGGGTTATCCGGACCCAACTGACATTCCGCTCCCTGACCTGCTAAAGATAGTTGAAAAAATATTTCTCAACTGTTTTCTCTATAAGCCGTCTAAGTCCGCCGAACCATCCAATAAAAATCGTGGCTTGGCGACGGGATTTGGATTTGGTTTCCGGGACCAACTTCCATACCAACAACCATTACTGGGCCAATCAACCACTTTGCTGACGACACTCCTACGAAACGGTGGTGTTTTACTAGGGAATGGTTCCCCTCTGGATCTTGATAAGGAACCACCACTACCACGTCCCGGACGGGAAAACTACTACTTTCGTCCTATTGGTAAAGGAACGGCAAATCCACGTCATTTCGACACATCTCCACAGTCGGAATTTCTCACCGCTGACGCAAAACTCGACTTCGGTTCCGCCTTGTTCCTCCCACGCCGAGCTGCTGTTCCAGTATATATGCTACGAGACGACGATCGCATCCTACGGCTGGGTCTGCGTGCGGCGTCCCAGGCTGACGTCCTAAGCACTGCTGCCAATCCATTATGCGAACGCCTTCACGCCGATCCTCCCCATCAGGATACGCGACAGCTAGCATTCCTTATTCATCAGGTCTTCCGCAAAAGCTGCTTTACTACATATCACGCAATGAATTTGTTCACCAGAGCCTTATTTAATTTGACTCCTCTTGCGAGAAATAGCACTCAATACAGCTCCACGAACCTTCACGATACCACCCGTCATTTGCTTCGGAACCAGCCGATCCACAAAACGGAATCACTATTCCGGGGTTTGATCCCTAAAGTCGCTCCTCGCCTCGACGTTTCCCGATAACCTCGACCCAACAAGAACTGTCAAATTAAGCGGCAGCGTTCTACGCCCACTACACGTTCCGATGCACCCACTGAAAGTTGACCTGCACACAAGTCACCTGCCTGACTCAGTTCCGTCCAATCCTCCACGTTCCTTGTCGCCCTTTCCCGTCCGTTCCCAAGGACGCAGACGTGGTCGATCCTTGCGACGTGCCTCTGCCCCAGACAGGCGACAACGTGCTCCATCTCGATCACGCTCTCGGAATAGAGACTCTTACTGACATTCATCCGCCCCCACAGGTCGTGGGGGGACGACTACGTTTTTTCCTGCCAACCTGGCAAACAGTTACCTGCGATTCCACGATCCTCTCGATCATTTCTCATTGCTTCAAACCGAAGTTCCTGGTTTCTCCGCCTCTACGAAATCTACCGCGGGATTGGGACAGGTCCGGCCCGTTAGCCTTACATCAGGAAATAAGAGCTCTCCTTAACAAACTGCAGTTTGCATTCTTCAACCGCCGTTCACACCAGGGTTCTACAGCAGCATTTTCCTATGCCAAAAGAAGTCGGGCGGCACTCGACTAATCTTCAACTTGAAACCGCTAAACAAATTCATAGTCAATCCCCACTTCCAGATGGAGACAGTTACCTCCATCCGAGACTCGTTACATCGTGGGGATTAGATAGTCTCGCTCGACTTGGCAGACGCATACCTACACATTCCGCTTCATGCCTCTGTCCGCCACCTATTTCATTTTATTCACGACGGAAGAATTTACGAATTCTGCAGCCTACCATTCGGTCTCAATGCGGCTTCTCGCATTTTCACCATGGTCCTGCGCCCTGTCTTTGCTCATCTGCACCAACGAGGAATACACATTCATGCCTTTCTAGACGACTGCCTCCTGCGTCACTCCGATCCGGCAACAGTTACCATAAATCTACGATCCGTCACGTCTCTTTTTCATCTCCTAGGCCTAGGTATCAACCTGCCCAAGTCTCGCCTACACCCAGCCCAGTCCTTTGTGTTCCTCGGCGTATTCTTCAACATGACTCAGGGTACAGTTATGCCTTCCCTGGAACGCATCACCAAACACGTAACCTCTGTACGGGCATTCCTCCATCTGCCACGCCACACGTTCAGCGAACTTAACTCCGTTATCGGAACGATCGATTCCTTCGCAGACCTCGTCTCCTACGGCCGCTGGATGGCCCGCCCTCTACACCACTACCGAACGGGCCACTAGGGCGATCCCCGTCTGGCTCTCACACTGCCGCCCCAACAACTCAACTCGTCCTTCCCGTTACAGACTCTACAATGGTGGACGGACGTGTTGAACCTCACCGCCTCGGTTCCCTTTCATGAACCGGTTCCCCACCTGCATCTGTTCACGGATGCCTCACTCACAGGTTGGGGTGTACACATTCATTGGCAACCTCACTGCATCAGGTCCATGGCCGTCTCCACCACAGGAGCACATCAATCACCTGGAACTTCGTGCGGTCCTACTCAGTCTCCGGCATTTTCAAGATCATGTCTCCGGTCGAGTAGTCCAAGTACACATCAACAACACAACCGCTGTTGCGTATCTCAAGAAAGGAGGGGGGGGGGGCACACGTTCCCTATCCCTTCATCAGATAACATCGAACATATTCCTACTCTGCTTTCAACTCAAAGTAGAACTTTCCCTCTTCACATTCCCTGTTCCCGGAACTTGATCGCCGATTCCTTGTCATGGCGAAACCCGCCAACCAGCGAATTGACCTTGGATCCAACATCTGCTCAGCCCTATTTGCAATATGGGGACGACCGATGGTCGACCTCTTCGCCGCTCGGTTCAATGCCAGATGTCCCCTGTTCGTCAGTCCGTTCCCCGACTCACGCGCCTGGACAGTGGATGCTCTGACACTAGATTGGAACCTACTCCACACTTATGCCTTCCCTCCACCACGCTTGCTTCCCATAGTACTACGCAAGATCGCATCATGCCAGGGCCGGTTCCTTCTCATAGCCCCGGATTGGCCAGCAGTAGCTTGGTTCCCGGCGTTACTGAGCCTCCTCATCGACGATCCCCGTGTCCTGCCCCACAGTCCGCACCTACTCGCCCAATCCAACGGCACTATCCTCCACCCGAACATCAAGGCACTTCGACTTCACGGGTGGCTACTATCATCCAAGTGCTCCGAGCAACTGGCATATTTGAAGACGAAGCCATCCACATCGCCTCCCGAACCGTCCGTTCCTCAACCAATAAAATCTACGACAGTCACTGGAAACGATGATTTCATTGGTGTCTTACAGAACAAGTCGATCCAGCCCGGTCCCCCTATGGAAGACCTCCTCCGCTTCTTAACATCTCTCTTGAACAGCGGCTTGTGCGGTTCCACCATTTTTGTATACCGTTCCGGCGTGAACGCCGTATTCAGAGCAGCAGGGAACGGAAACCTGCTTACCAATTATCACATCTCATCACTTATCCATTAATTCCGTCTTGATAGACCACGTATCAAGCGACAGTTCCCCGACTAGGATCTATCCATCGTCCTAACGGCACTCCTGTCCGCTCCTTACGAACCCTCGGTTCCTCTCGTCTCAGCCACCTAACAAGGGAGACTGTTCCTCATCGCCCTTGCTGCCTGTCTACGGTGTAGCGAACTACAAGCGTGGTTTTCAGCCACGGAATCAGACTGCTTCTTTCTCCCTGATTACACCGGTGTCACACTCTCGCCACGGGCATCGTTCCGAGCCAAGACCCAGAAACCGGACGAACGTACGCATCCTTTAATCCCTTCCCTCTCCAAAATCTTAGGAGAAGACGATGAACTTTCCTTATGTCCAGTACGAGCTCTTAGATTCTACCTTAAAGCTTCAAAGCCTATCCGACGAATACGCTCCCAGATGTTCCTCCCATTTAGTCACTAGACTGGCGTCACATCATCCCGAATGATTGCCACTAGGTAAAAACCTTTATCGTCCAAGCTTATGATGTACTTGATATCACTTGTGCTGACGAAGGTATCCGTATAACGGCCCACGAACTCCGTGCTATTTCTACATCTTGGGCCTTTCATAGCAACATACCCGTCTCCGACATAATGGAAGCCGCCTCTTGGCGTCATGCATCCGTTTTCACGTCCCATTACCTTCGAGACGTGTCCCACCAAGCTGAGGGACTATACCAAATCAGCCCATTTGTTGCGACTCGACGTATTCTATGACTCCCCGTTACACCCTTCGAATCTCAGTGTGGGGAACCGATCGCTACTCAAGGGGGCGTATGTCAATGGCACCCACCATCGTGACAAAGTCAGTGGCTTGCAAATAAAAAAGATAATGGATATTTCAAGGCAACTAGAAACTCCAAAATACCAGTGTAACCTGGTTGATTTTGGTTTCTATTGCCTGTTGAAAATATACATTACCTTTTTCTATCCCACCCTCCTCCCCTCTTGTCGCCATTTGGGCACTATACAGGATCGAAAAGGTGGCCTTCTCGGCTCCTCTCGAGTTTTTATATGAACGAGGCTTCTTATATGAACCAGTAGAGCTGCGCAGTGAGTAGCGACTCGGACGGGCAGCCTCAATTTTAATTCTCTATATTGAACAGCATTCGAGAAGGAGAATGCAAATCAAAAAGGTAATATATTTTCAACAGACAATAGAACCCAAAATCAACCAGGTTACACTGGTATTTTGGAGTTTTTATTGCCTAACCGAAAATATACATTACCTTAACTCCCACCCAGGCCTCCCCTCCATTGTCTACGTTCTGGGTGAGGAGAAATGATGCCATCGAACGGCTGCGCCGAGTATATATAGCCAGCCCATCCCTGCGCATGCGCAGTAGTACAAGCCCGGCTGGGAAACAACTTTCAAGCTTCTAGGGAAATAATAGCTCAAAAGGAGGGAATCGCTATAAAAAACAGGTAATGTATATTCGGTTAGGCAATAACAACTAAAATTAAGCAGGTGCAGGCCCTGCAATTTTAGTCTTTTTCTAAACAGCTAAGGCTTTATTTTTTTTTCTATTATCGAACGAAAGTTACCAGAAAAATGCTCACTTTCACAACAAAGACACTTGCACTGTCGAGCGAATTTTCAATAGCTTACTACTTCCTTCCTCAGGCCTTAGTTAGTTTCGACGTCTCTGTTGACATCTCCGTCATTGTATGCTTGTTCATTACCTTGCTCTAAACTTGGTGCGTTGCATAGCCTCCCGTTTTTTGCAGGTCCACCAAGCGAGTTGCGTAGCCTCCCGATTTGTGCAGGCCGATCCGGTGACTTTGCCACGTGTAGTCCCCATTTCCTACTTAACTGCCTGGAATGTTCCCTGCCGATCAGATGTAAAACTTGCGGATAGGAAGGGCCGTAAACGTTCATAAGAAGAATTCCTTGGGTTTCATGTTGACCAATCGCAATAGATTCAAGGCATCGGAGGTGTCTGTTTCGTGCCGTGTTGGACTTTATCAATGTACTGGTGTCATGTCACCTAATCTTGTGCTTTGTCTCCATGCAATGCACTGCGATGCCGTTATCTTAGACTGCATTCCGAGCATTTCCCATGTGTTGTGCAAGCCTCGAGCCGTTGTAACTCCTTTTCTTGTCTCCCCTATGCACAAAGTACAAGATTAGGTGGCATGACACTAGTACATTGATATAGTCCAACACGGCACGAGATTGACACCTCCGGTGCCTCAAATCCATTGCGATTGGTCAAAAAGAAACCCAAGGAATTCCACTTATGTACGTTCAAGGCCCCTCCTATCATATATATCAACTCATCTGATCGGCAGGGAACACTCCAGGCAGTTAAGTAGGAAGTGGGGACTACACGTCGCAAATTCGCCGGATCGGCCTGCACAAATCGGGAGGCTGTGCAACCCACCAAGTTTGGAGCATGGCAACAAACTAGCAGACGATGATGGAGATGTCAACAGAGATGTAAACAAGAGTTCAAACTAACTCTAAGGCCTGAGGAAGACAGTAGTTAACTATCGAAAATTTGCTAGACAGTGTGAGTGTCTTTTGTTGTGAAATTTTCTGGTGACTTTTGTTCGTTTGTAATGGAGTTCAGTACGAAAATTAACGATCTTTTTCTACTATATATACCAAAAGCCCATGACTAGTATAGCAAACGATGTTACCAAACCAGTGCTTAAGACTTATCTTGTCAAAACCTTCCCTTTTGGTTCTTGTAAACCAATTGTCTTGCATATTCAAATATCTTATAATTTACAAATTTTCACAAATGATGCGTCAATCTAATAAATTAGCAGTAGCCTACTTACGTGAAGCTGCAGGAAGAACGCTTTGTCCATTTGTGCTTGCGACACGATAAAGAGGCAATTAGAAAACCATATATGCTAAATCTACCAACGTGCCAGGTATCCAGAATCTGATGTCCTAGGCTTGGACACACCTAAGCCCAGCGTGGGCACCAATGGTAATGAAACACATGCACTACCAGAGTGTAGGCTACAGCTGATTAGACAGTTTACTTCCTGTTAACTGTGGTATAAATAGTGATACAGCAGGAAATCGTGTGATTTAACAAAATGGTATATATAAATAATGGGACAGCGTATTAGGTAGTTAGTGTTATCTGGGTATGGTTAACATAAAGACATGAATTTGAAGGTGGCCATTGTGGAGCACACAAGTGACGACTCCACACTAACATTGTCTTGGGAATGTAAAATTGTCTGATGAAAACTTGTGTTTTTAAGTGTACTAAAAATTATGTGATTTGCGAAAATACCGTTAATTCGGCAGAATTACTTTGGTCGAAGTTCATATCAAAGACTGTCACTTACGCAAAACCAAAATTTGTCCAAGTTCCACAATTCAAACTTGCAAATTTTCGACTATCTACTGATAGTCTTTCTTCTTCAGGTAAGAGTCATGAGACTTGCACAACAAGATTGTCCACAAGGTTACATTGGCGAGACAAAAAGGCAAATTTGCTTCCGAGTCAAGGAACGTGCACAAGCCACCATTGACGTTGACAAGAAGAGCGCTGTAACCTTGCACTATGAAAAGAGTAAACACCAAGCAGACTGGGATAACACCAAGGTGATGCTGAAGTTGGACACGAGCAGGGGAGCACACCCCGTGCGTTGGAGGCCATTGCCGTTCAATACTGCCAGGATAGGAAGATCCCACTTTACGCACATTTTAAGCCCAACCACAAGTCCGTGAGACCTCTGTGAGCCGAGCTATTCGAAATAAACGTGCAAACATCAGCATATCAGCAGATAGGAAGATTAGTGACAGCAGAACTGAATCAAAAACTGACGAAAAGCTGGGAAAAATTCTTACCTTCTTTCAGCAACAGCTCCAGTATTGATGAGGGAGTCAACTCAGACAGTGAGCTTGGGAGCTGACAGAGTTCCAAGGCTCACTGGGATAGAGGAGGGAAATTTGAATGTAGTGGTCCGTTGGTGGTGGTGGTTGTTGTTGTGCAAGTCTCATGACTCTTGCCTGAAGAAGACTATCAGTAGACAGTCGAAAATTTGCAAGTTTGAATTGTGGAACTTGGACGAATTTTGGTTTTGCGTAAGTGACTGTCTCTGATTATGTGATTTGTTTGCTGTTGCTGGGTATCTAGATACCAGGATGCGGTAGTTTTTTTATGTACGTAAAAAATGTTGGCAGTTGGCCTGAAACTTCTCTAATTTTGACTGGTTACAAATTTTTATTCGTATGGCACTTATTGGCACATAACTGTTCAGAAGTTGTTCGGGACAATACGGCTTCAGTTACCTTAAGAATTCGGTAAACCTAACATGATGTGCAAATTCGATGCGAAGGCACCCACTAACAAATTGTAATAATTTTATTTGTGTGTTTGTTAGGTGGTTGAATTGTTACTAGCGAGAGGAGCCAACAAGGAACATCGAAATGTATCTGACTACACCCCTCTTAGTCTTGCAGCATCAGGTGGTTACGTCAACATAATAAAGTTGCTCTTGAATTATGGGGCAGAGATCAATTCACGGTACGTCGGATTTTTGAATATGGCATGGCAATGAGTTAAAGCCAGATCGCTGCATTTTTCTCTTGATAGTTTACATTGAGTTCCATACATTGACAATTATTTATTTTAGTCATTGTGTGTACTTTGAAAGGCTTGCTGCATTTGCTTGCATACTCGTTGCCTTAATATTTTTACAAAATTCAGCAGTTTCAATATTAGTCCATCTGACATAATATGGTTACATGCAAACATGGTTACATGTTTACATGCATTTACTCAAGTTGATGAATCAGATGTAATTAAAAAATGAGACTAATAGACGTTTGACTTGCAGAAATTTTCAGTATTCGGTTTCCTGCAGTTAAATAGACTTTAAAGTGCTTCTTATTATTTTTTTTTACTAATTTGTGACTTATTGTGGATGATTCTATCTTTATTTTCTGAAGTGAATATATTGAGTAAATAAAGAAGTTATTCCATTAGTTTCATCCAGATTTACAAAGATAATTTTTAAAGCAATGTTGTTACCTTTATTTCTAATAAGTGGTCCGATTCGCGATTATTTAGCAATAACTTTGTATCAAACAGTAGTCAATAATCGACCAAAGAAGCACAATTAGCCTGGTGTAACTTAATAAGTTGGCAAGTTTAGCTTGGGGATAAGCACAACATTTTGTGCAAGTGGATAAGTGGAACATATCTATTACAAAAAAAAGTGTTGAAATCTGCTCATATTTTAGCTTGTTTGTGTGATGCATGTTTGTTTGCTGTTCACTTTATTCTTTGGTTAGTATTCCATTTACTGTTCTTTTGTGCATTCTATTTTGTTTATTCTCTTCTATCTGCAAAAGGGAATGTTAGAAGTGCGTATTCCTAATTAATTATGATATAAAATGGCTTACTACCTTAGTTTATTGTGAAATTACGTAAGATTTTGGATTCAACAGAATTAATGTTTAGTGACAATTTCTCCGAAAAGGTGTTTCTATTGCCCTTCGGAAACATAAATTACCTGTGTTTTTGTTGCATCTTCCCCTGAAGGATGCTCTCTCGCTGGAGGATTCTTGAAATCGCCGCTAGATGGCCAGCTGCGCAACCCGGTCTGCGCATGCGCGACCCCTCTTATATAAGTGGCTCAGCGATTCCCGCGTGCCATCTTTTTTCCCTCCACGCAACGAAAACGGACACTTCGCTCCTCTCGCTTCCAGCTTCACCTGCGCCTTCGCCCTCGCCCTTTTTGCAAGGTCCAAGCCTTTGCCCTCGGTTCATCTGGCCAAGCCTTCATCCAGGACTGCGTCTTCGCCCACCAGTCCTACGCTTCCTGATCCAAAATTTTAGTGGATGCTTCGCCTTCGCCTTACCACTGACTTTGCCACGGCTGCTTCGCCCTGTCTGGATTGATGCCTGCCGTTTTACGGACTTCTCATCCGGCATCCTCACTTTTTGCCACCAACGCCTTTGCCCGACCGCAGCTGCGCTCTTCCTTACCTGACAACCATGGGAACGAGCTCGTTTGGACACTTCGCCGGCCGGCACTGGTCTTCCTACCGCTTCGCCTCCGACCTGCCGCCGATGCCCAACGGGGCCCGCACTGCCATGAACGGATCCCTCCACCCCGACCACCTAAAGGAACAAGCAAACTGGCTTCTCTTTCCACCACCTTCGCCGTCTTCCTGACAACTTTGCACCAAACCTTGCTGCGTTACACCCGCCTCTACAGCCCTCAACTTGGCTTCACCTACACCTTGGCTTAGCTTCGCCTTCGCCCTCAACTTTGCTTCTGTAGGAAAATTGTCCGCGTTACTCCAGCGAATTCCTAGTCCTACAAAATTACTGTTACCGTGCAAAAGAAGTTCCAGAAGAATACTTAAAGTTCAACTGTTTATTTAACAGTGACATTTCAAAATTACAACACTTGACCACATGGCTTAAAAAAAACATGACTGCAGCTTGCAGCCCATGCTGCCTGCATCGACCCCAGAACGCGAGTGAGCGTTCGCTCCATTCTAAACCGGAAGTTATCGCCCCACCAGGCTAAAGCGCTCGATAAGCCGACGTTTCATTCTCCAGGCAAACATAGTGCATAATTGCCGACCAGGCTTTTCCATCGCTCTTTCCTGAACTGGGGGACAATACATTTACTTTCAGGTGATATATTAACCAACGATATGAATAATATAAAATAAATACTTTGCTGGGAAGAACCATCTATAGCTAGGCTATGCGTACAACCAACACACCCTCACATTCTTCCCATGCAAACACAATGCTACAGAATTTATAACATTACTTATGAGTCACAATTATAGAACACCGCTGAACATAGCCTATTCAGCCGTCCTGGGTTCAGCCATTTCGTCAGCATGTCTGCAACATTTAGTTCAGACGGTACTTTATACAAACAGAAATATTGTTTTCGTAGCCAATCCCTCAAAAACATATATTTAATGTCAATGTGCTTTGACCTTAAGTTTTCTACCTCGTTCCTAGTAAAGTGGATGGCAGATTGTGAGTCACAGTACAATTAAGGTGTTGTAGCCAATGGTGCTAATACTGAATTTGACAATGCACTGTGTAACCAGTGCAATTCTTTTACTGCCGGAATCATTGCAATGAATTCTGCCTCCATTGTACTGAGGCACACCATACTCTGCTTCTTACAGCCCCACAAAATAGGTACACTACCCAAGAATACAATGTGCCCACCGAAACTACGCCGGTCGTCTCTATCGGATGCCCAAGATGCATCCACATATGCATACAATTCAGATCCTGTGACACTTGGAAGATCGATAGCATAATGTTTCGTACTGACTAAGTATCGCAATACGTTCAATAACAAGCGAATATGAATGGGCGTAAAGGCATTGTTATATTGGGACAATATTATAACACTCAACAGAATATCAGGCCTTGTTCTAGAAGCTACATACAACAAACTTCCTACAAGTGACCTGTATGGGAAATTTACACTTGTCTCATTTTCGTCTCGCTTCTTTTGAACACAAGTACCAGCCGGTACTGGTACACGTACCTTGCACGTTTCATCAACATCATACCTCTTTGCGAGTTTTGAAATGTAAGACTGTTGATGAATTACTGTCTTGCCATCAACTTTTAGGAATTCAACACCTAATAGGTTTTTTACTTCTCCTAAAGATGTGAGTTCGAATTTGGATTTAAGCAACGTTACTATATTTGCTCTAATAGTTTCGTTTCTGTCAAACAAAAGCAAATCATCCACATAAAATAATAAAACTGCATCTAAACCAAAATGATAAACACAGTTAAGTCCCAAGAACTTAGAAAATCCTATCATCACTAATGTCTTTTCAAGTTCTTCCCACCATAGTCTCCCACTTTGGTGAAGACCATATACGGCTTTTTGCAATAGCCACACCTTACCATGGTTAAATACAGTTTTCAATCCTTTAGGGATTTCCATGAAGGTTTTGCAATCTAATGTACCATAAAGGTACGCACACTTGATATCCAAATGAACATTTGTCCACTTCATAATGGATACTAATAATACATAAAAGAATCTAACCAAAACAAAATTTACAACTGGGCTGAATACTTCGTCAAAATCAACACCGCTTGCTTGACGAAACCCCTGAGCTACTAGTCGGGAGCGGAAACGCTTAACACTTTCGTCTGTATTTTGTTTTACCTTGTAAATCCACTTACATCCCAGTACTTTCATATCATTAGTTACATTAACCTCTTTGTATACCCCTCTTTTCTTAAAAGACGCAATTTCGTCTTCCATGGACCTTTTCCATTCACACTTTTGAGGAGAGGAAATGGCTTCCTCATAGTTACTTGGCTCAACAATACACATGTAAGCCTCTGCATCACTGAAATCAACAGGACTATCCCTTTCACTAGTGGATACATTTTCGGGATCAGGTGTTCGTCTACCCCTAAAATCGAACACTGGTTCAAACTGATATCCCCGTTCTACACAATATTTTTTGATATCATTAACACTGCGGAATGTAATTCCATCTGGGGTGCGATAGTACACATCTATCCTACCTACCCTTTGCCCCGTCTTACGGACTACTTCTTCCCTTCTGCCAATTCTTATAATCTAAAGGAGCCAATTTGGGGGATGAGCCTACACTATTACTACGAATGATTGGCTGTGGAGGAACTTCTTCAATGGTTACTGGGCCCTCAGTTTTATCTTCTGCTTCTGATTCTACACTAGAATTACCATCTGATTCTGACTCTGTACCAGAACTAATTCCCTTTTCATAGTTAAATTTAGTTACACTTTCACTGGGTTTAAGAACACTCTTAGGCCTATACTGCAAGGACCTTTTCTCCTTTCCCCATAACTTATCCTCATCTACTTTTACATGTTTAGTTTCAACAATCATGTTAGTTTGGGGATTCCACACTCTATATCCTACCGTGTCAACTGCATAGCCAATGAATACCCCCTCCCATGCTTTAACGTCGAGTTTATCCCTTCCCGGCTTGTTGAAGTGTACATAACACATTGCAACAGGTCTTCGTAAATGTCTGACTGATACACCTCGATCAAACAATAATGTATAAGGGACCTTAAAGCCTAATTTTGAGTGAGGGTACCTATTCTTTAGGTAGGTGAATGTACATACAAATTCTGCCCAAAGATTGCGTGGCAGAGACGTCTCGTGAAGTATTGCACGTACCCCTTCTACCAACGTGCGGTTAAATCGCTCAGCGATTCCATTCATTGCTGGTGAGTAGGCATTGGTTCGCTGGTATCTTATACCCAACTTACGTAGATAATCACAAAATTCACCTGAACAAATGACGAAGGAATACTTTCAGGTGATATATTAACTAACGATATGAATAATATAAAATAAATACTTTGCTGAGAAGAACCATCTATAGCTAGGCTATGCGTACAACCAACAGCTTCGCCTTCGCCCTCAGCTTTGCTTCGCTTTCGCCCCTAAACTGCTAGCTTCGCCCAGGGTTGCAGCCACTTGCCGACGCATCTACCTCCCGACTGACCACTTCACCGCGTCCGCAATCTCTTTCATGAAAACTAAGACAAACATCTCCTTCTCTTCAAACGAAGACGGAAAATTTTCTCCAAAACTGCTTCCATCCGGATAACACGATTGAATCATTCTTCCTCTGAAGAACAAGAATTCATGCACAATGTTTCTCATGCATGCAAACACCGAAAATCACCTTAACCCTTTGGCCCCCACCACGTACAATGCGTACGTGGTAAACAAACAACAGTCGGCAACCAGCACGTACGGTGCGTACGTTGTTGCTTCTACTTCATGCATTCACCTGGTGTTTTGGCTGGTAGGAAGCAGCTTCAATTCAGTAATCATTTGGTAGGCTTTGGTTAGTCTTTCAGCTGCTTGGTGACGTACAATGGTCACGTGGTAATCAACAACCAATTGTAAACGTGAACACAAACAAGCGCGCTGCAAGCCAACGGAACATTGTTTCGTAGCGCAACTTGGGCCGAGTTAGGCCTAACGCGCGCTGCTGCCGTGTTTTGAATACCGCTGCTGCGTTTCGAGCGCAAATACTGCTGACAAACGAGTGAACTACGATAAAAATTAGTTTTTTTCGTGGGAAATTGTTGTAAAATGGAAGATGATTCAAGTGATGGCGATTACAGGCAAGAAAATGAAGATCCATCGGATTCTAGTGACTCAGAAATTGATGTTGACAATGAATTGTCGGACGACGAAAATGATGCAAGAAGCATTGCTGGCTGGACATATGTAAGTGATCCATTCAGTGATAAGCGTCAAAATGCTGAAAGAAATTTTGAAAATGAATACGATTTCCATCCTGCAATAGATTTCGAGGAAATGAAAAGTCCTAGGAAGTGTTTTGAAGCGTTTTTTGGCCCAGTATTCAAAAAATTGTGCGAATGGACAAATAAAAGAGCTGACAGATATTTTGAAGAATGCAACTACACTATGCAGAAAGTGCATGGCATAATCTGGTTTTCTGTTACTACAGACGAAATGTAAGTATTTTTTTCGCTTGTGTTTCTAATGGGCGTCACTAGACTTCCTGAAATTGCGGATTACTGATTACTAATTGATGTGTTTTTCCCAGCTGTTACAGGTATACTACCCAAACATTTTTTTTGGTCAATTTTCTATGTAAGAACTAAAGTAAATGTTGCACCATGTGTGGTGTAAGACAAATTACCACACATACAAATAGGGCATGAAATGTATTAGTATAACCTAACTGATGCTTTTTTCATAGCTATTATTCACTACCATCATTTTTTTCACCAATTTTGAAGGTATGACTAAACTGAAACATAGTACCCCCCTCCAACCCCCCTCCTTCCCCCCCCCCCCCCCGAAGTGTGGTGCAAGACAAAGTACACTAGTTACCCAAATAGGGTAAGATACTTGTTTGAAAATGCAGCACAATAAGTTCCTATTTACATTTTCATGAATATTAGTTGGCTTCCCTGCAATACCTGGTATTGAGAAGCTGGGAAGGAAAATGTAGGCTGCGGCTCAAGGGGTTAACCTGAAGCGGATCAAACAAAAACAACAGACCAAGAACAACGGCACCGACAATTACAAAAAAAAGGGGGGGGGGGAATGACCCCCAGCGGTCCTGGCGCCCCCCCCCTCCCCAAATCTCATCCACTCAAGACAATCTTCAACATCACGAACTCTCATCAACTAAAACCAAGAAAAGTCAAGACAAGCACATCGTCACGACCACAGCTTAGACACTTCGTCTCAAGCAACTGGTCTGATGATGATCCGGAACACACAAATCAGGCTAACATCACGAACAACAAGACAATCTTTACCTTGTCTAACACATAACTAACGCTCACGCAACGTCCAAAATCTTCACAAGCAAGAGAACAAGCAAACATGCAAGAAAACAAGCAAGTAAATAGACAAGCAAAGAAACATGCTAACAACCAAGCAATCAAGCTAGCATGAAAGGAAGCAAACACGCAAAGAAACAAGCAAAGAAACAACCAAACCAAGCAAGCAAGCAAACAAACAAACCTAAACCTGGAAACAAACAACTTGTCCCGAACATCATCCTCAACTCAAGCATGGAGATAAAGTCAAGATGGCCACCACCACCTCGCCTCATTTGGAACTCGCATTCATGTAAAGACTGTAATTTCAAGGGACAGAAGCCAAGAATCAGACAGTTTGTGTACGATAGCTTGTGTCGTCCATCATCCACTTCTAACGCATGAATTTAAAGTCAAGACGCCCGTCGTCATTTCGTCTCGTTTGCAACTTACACTCGTTTCATGAGTAAAGTTTTCAAACATTTGAAACCAAGATCCTAACATTTAATCAAGGACAGCTCGGCTTCACCACCAGAAGATCAAGATCATCATCATCGCCTAGTCTCATTCGCGACTCACACTCACGCTTTGCCTAAAACATCTCGAGGATAAAAGCCAAGAATTAGACAGCTTGTCCCAACCATGACCCACTACTCGCGCATGAATTCAAAGTCAAGACTTCTGTCGTCATCTCTTCCCATTTTGCCATGAAACTTCATTGCGTACAGTTTCAAACAATCGAGACCTAAAAGCAGATAGCTTATCAAGGACATCTCGGCTTCTCTACCTGAAGATCAACACGAACAGCGTCGTCTCGCCTCGTTCGTGACTCAGGCTCACGCTGTGAGTGAAGTCTCAAGCAACTGAAACCAGGAAGCAGACTACGCGCCCCCAAACAAGCACCTTTCATCCGTAATCCTAAGATTACTTATCAACCTGAAACCAGCACCACCATCGTCTCATCTCATTCACGTCATGAGTAAAGTTTCAAACAATTGAGACCAAGAATCAGACAGCTCATCGAGGACAACTCGTCACCACCACCTGAAAATCAAGGCGATCATCGTCGTCCTGTCTCATTCGTAACTCACGCTCACACTATGAGTGAAACTACCAGCTACTGAAACCAAGATTCAGTCACTCGTCAACCTGAAAAACAGTACCACCATCGTCTCATCTCATTCACAACTTACTCGCACGTTATGAGTGAAGTTTTCAAGCAATTAAAGCAAGAATCAGACAACTTGTCCCAAGACAGCTCCTCTCGGTCGTCATCTAAGATCAAGACACCCCTCACGGCCAAGCCCCACTGGTGTTATCAAACTCACGTGACTAAGGAATTTCCAAGCAACTAAAGCCAAGAAACAGACTGCCACTCCACACCGAGATCAACGAATCCCGCAACAACCTGAAGACATAGACAACCATCATCACATTAAAAAAAAAAGAAGCTGAACAACAAGACAGCCGTCCCGCATAACCTTCTCACCTCATCTCAACTGTAACTCCGATTTATCCCAGTCAGTTCATCACAATCCAGAACACACCTGCATCAATACAACGGATGATTCGACAAAACGTGACAACTTGTCCCGGACATTTTCTCTCAGCCGTGATCCACAAATCACACTTCATCCGGAAAATCAAAAAGTGATAATCATCTCAACTCATTCGTGACTTAATCTCACGTTATGAATGAATTTTCAAGCAATTGAAGCCAAGAAGCAGACAGCTTGTCACAAACACTGGTCTCGGCCATAATCCATGAATCGCACATCATTTAGAAAGTCAAGTTGATCGTCGTCATCCCACCTCGTTCGTGACCCAAACCCACGTTAACGAGGGAAGTTTCAAACAACTAAGATCAAGAATCAAACAACTTGTCCCGGACAACTCGTCTTGACCACGAATCACAAATCCAGCATCAACCTAAGATCAAGACAACCATCATTGTTCACATGGTTCCTGACAAACGCTCACCCAATGACGGCAGCCTCAAGCAATCAAGACTCGAAACAGACAGCTTGTCTCAGACAGCTTGTCTCCAGCGGCATCACAAATCACACATCATTCTGAACACCAAGACATTCGTCATCCACGTTCAACACTCACGACCAATTGAGCCAGCTGCTCTCAATCAACCGGCCTCAGACGTCACCAACTCGCGCACCAAACACAAGAGCAAGACGAACGTTGTCGCCAAGCCTCTCCATGAACTAACAACCATGTCATACGTGAAGACACAAGCTTCACTACAAGCCTCTAACAACTTGTCTGGAACTAGTCGTCCAAAATAAACAGCACCCGACTCCTCCAATCACACCATCAACACCAGTTATCCCACGACAAATGGTTACTCTTCAAGACCCTTACAACTGACCCTTCAACGAATTCAAGATTATACAATCCAATAGAACAGCACTGAACCCCATAACCAACACTGCAACAATTTTTCAACTAATCGCTGTGATTGAACCTGACAGGGACCTCATGTTCACCCAAGGTTCCCCATCGAAAGCATCGAAGAATCACCACAACAATGGATCCACCAAAATCTTAACTCTGTTTAAAGAGCCACCTGCAAATCACAAACAACAGGCAAGTCCGCACCAAGAGCATCACTGCCGTCGAACATGAAAAGGCTCTACAACGCATGCCTTATGGTTCCAAATCAAACAACAAAACATCTGGAAATTCGCAAGAATCACAAACCAACTCTTCCTAGCCGCTCAAGTTTCTTCCCCAGCGTAACATTTACAATAATGTCTGCCTCATGGATCAAGATGGTCATCGACAACGCCAACGAACACATCAACAAACAACCATCAAACATCAACACATGAACTAGGTTCGTCATCAACACACGATACCTCCCACAATGTCCAGTGCGGGCTCTACGTTATTACATTAAACAAACCGAAAATCTTGAGTTCCGCAAAGGCCGCAATCAACTATGCCTCCCCCTTAAAACCTCTTGCGGCGAAACAACAAGAGCATCATAGATCAGAACGGTCATAAACAACACTTATGTCGACATCGCCAACGACCACCCAGACATCAGGGCAACGGCACATGAACTAAGGACAATCTCAGCTTCTTGGGCAGTCCACAACAAGATCTACCACAGCCGACATCATGGATACAACATCTTGGAGAAATCAAACAGTTTTCACCAGCCATTACTTCCGGGATTTGACAAGACAAGAAACTGGATTATACCGACTGGGACCCAACGTCGCTGCCAGGCAGATAATCCATCCTCCTTAAGCACTGAAAACAACTGAAATGATGTCTTGAAGCAGATGTCCTGAAAACTGATGTCCTGAAGTAGAAGCAAGGCCCCAAAGCAAACGCCCCTTTTCAGGGCCACCAAATTTCCGAAAGGAACCATTTTCCTGTTACCTTGTTTTCAATAAAGTGCAAAAATCTCTGATTTTTTGGAGGGGCCAGCTCACAACCCTAGGACAGCCCATCAGGTGGACCCTTCCACCAGCATTGACGAGGTCTTTAGATGCAACAAAAACACAGGTAATCTATGTTTCCGAAGGGCAATAGAAAGAGTATTTTACCGGCCCTCCTGCCTGGCCGTCTGAAAATTGTTTCTATTGCCCGGAAGAAACATACATTACCTGTACCCACCCTACCTCCTCTCTTGTGTCGCCACCTGACTGAACGAGAAAGTAAAAAAGATGGCAGGCGGGAATCGCCGAGCCGCTTATATAAGAGGGGTCGCGCATGCGCAGACTGGGTTGCACAGCTGGCCATCTAGCGATGATTTCAAGAATCCTCCAGCGAGAGAGCATCCTTCAGGGGAAGATGCAACAAAAACACAGATAATGTATGTTTCCTCCGGGCAATAGAAACAATTTTCAGCCGGCCAGACAGGAGGGCCGGCAAAATACTCTTTTTCACCAACTGTGGTGCAGATCACTCGATATTAGGTAACCGTCCTTGTTAAATAAATATACATAAATTGCTGTAAATTATATAAAGGAAAGAGAAAAACAAACCAAACAGTGAAAATAATACATTAGAAATAACATGGTACAGTAAGCTGCCCTAATGCACTTATGTTTCGTCGGAGTGGCATGACCCGGATTCGAACTGGCAACTCAATACGTTCCCAATTTTTTGACTTTTTAAAAAATGTCTAACGTTTTAACCCATAACCGCCTGAAAAAAACGTTCAGACCCTTTTTTCTAGAGTCCGTATGGTTCTTGCGTCGGTTCTCGGATTCGAACTGGCATTCTCTCGGTTTGGAGCTGACGACGCTGAACACGGGGCTATGACTGCCCGCTTTGCTCGAGGTCCCCGTGAACCCCTCACAAACCTCGCGCTGGGACTTAGTTTTTCGCTGTTATACGTTGAAGGCGTATGTTCGTATCTAGGCGGTTATGGGTTAAAACCTTTTTAAACTTGGACTTTTATGTGTGTCATTTGCTTGTCTGACTTTTAATACGATTATTACTTCGTCCGACGACTCCGTTACCTATCAGGCTTTTGCCAAAAGATGTGCTTACTTCATCCACGCTGTTTGGTAAACACGCAAAAGAGTGTTGAGTCGTCGTGACTGCTGCAGTCCTGATTCAAGACCTCTTGCCATTTGTCCTACGATTCCAGAGTATCATTGGTTCAAGATTAAAACCATTTGACGCTCCCTTCAGCTTCATGAGAACAGGGTTCGCGATCATCACAGCTGTTGGCAAAAGGGACACCAACTGTTTCGCGTTCTGGCTTTGGTGATCATTGTTGAGCAACAATGAATGACTGCATGTTATGACACATGCTGTAATGCAGAACGAAAACGTAAGTCATGCAGACATATGTGGCCTGAATCTGTGCTACAATAAAGTAGATGTCAAAGTATGTAATCAAGATATACCAAGTGTAATGTACTAGTGAACTGTGGACTTTATTCATGTTTTATCTGGACAGCTATCTATGGCTTTGACCTTCGTCAAATAGGATTAGACTAAAGGGCCATTTCTATACCACTCTCGTTGGAAAGGTTTTGGGTCCCTATGCATCCGAGGCTGGAAGAGACCGAAGGTCTTGAATTTTGAAAGCACGAAGATGTTCACTGCCGGTTATGAGCCAAGTGGGACAAGCATTGCAGAAAGAAAAGTAGATATGAAGAAAATGGCGGAACAAACCATGGACTTCTGTGAGGGCCTTCAGCCTCCCCGCCCCTGACCTTCCAAGCATTGCAGAAAGAAAAGTAGATATGAAGAAAATGGCGGAACAAACCATGGACTTCTGTGAGGGCCTTCAGTCTCCCCGCCCCTGACCCCCCCACCCAAAAATGGATCGGACACATTTTTCTTCAACGTGTCTGACCTTGACCAGCTTTATTTTCTCCTTTCCTATCGCCAAATTTAGTTTCCGACGCCGCGTCACTGGAATTAATGGAACGAAACTATGTATTTACTTATCCTAAATTACTCGACTTTAGCCAAGTTCGTATTCACCTTAGTTTCTCTTACTTTCAAATAAAAAGATGATCATTTCAATATATGCGCAAATTTTTGACAGTTGTTTTCTGGTGTTGGTGTGGCTCACTCGAATTTTCTTCAGGCTACCGCAACAACTACGTACTCGTGATGCGATATTGACATGTCTACCTTCCATTCCTTGGCCCAGCGTAGAAATTACTCTAATCATCCATCCGAAACCCGAAATTCTTATCGTTTCGGGTGGTGACCCTCTCCATTGTCGGTCGCCACTCGCCGTTTGGCAAATGAAAATCAAGTTGGCTAATTGATTTTAGCTCTACTCACCAAAATGGCAACTAGCAATAGAGAATGACACTCAAATTAAGATAACTCTGTAACCCTATACGTATAGAGACGAACGGTTCGTAGCGTTGTGCTCAGATTTATGAGGGCTATACAACAGCCTTTTCTGTAATAGAACTGGGATAATACAAAATCCCAGGTTTGGAAGTCATTGAATCTTTTTTTTTCGAATTCTTCTAGTTTCGTGTTTGAAGAAAGAAATACACACTAGAATTACGGAACACAATATTTTGTTCGGATTGAATTTTTGGTGAAGATCTTACTGTCATGTAATTACAGACAAGCAAGGAACATTTTCATAGTCTTTAGAACAGTAACAAAGCAAAGCAGGTACGGATCTACATCACGAGTTTGTCATTTACGTCCTGGGATTGTTCATATTTGAAAATTGCGCTGGCAGCCTCGCTACCACTGATCTGTATGTCAAGGCTTTGTCCGGCTGAGCCATAAAGCTGTGGTGTAAAAATGAGTGGTGAGCGATTTTTAAATATGAATGCCCTCACGGTGTAAATTCCTAATGTAGATTCGTATCTGCTTTTTCTTGGAACTTTTCTGAAGAAGGTTAGATGTTCCTTGCTTGTCTGTAATTAAATGATCTTAAGATTGTCACCGAAAAGTCATGATAAACAAAGTTGTTGCGTTACGCAGTTGGGGTGTTTTATTTCTTCAGAAATGTCTTTAAATCACCACAATAAACGCAGGCTCCTGGGATAATCAATTACATTTCAAAGTGCTTAAAGAAATATTTTATATAATTTACTTAGCTAAAATTTCAAGTAAAATAAAAGAAAATGTTCTCCCATTTTAAAGTAGCTTTAATGTAACAATGGTATTTGAACCTGTCTAGTTCCTTTTTGAACACGCTAATCAGTGAGCGTCGACCTATCGTACAGCACTGTTTTAAACGTGGTTAGGCCTAATGTATCCTACTAAATATGGAAGTATGAAAATGAGTTTACATTTGTGAAAGGAAAATGCCCGACTTAGGTAAAGCAACATAGTTAATAAACCTCGTGGAAAATATTTTCTTACCCCTGCGAAACCTGTATTGTGTCATGCGAGGTTTACGTAATTGTGACTTCAAAATAAGGCTATTATAGAAACAAATAAAAATAGAATTAAAAAAATTGCCGACACATATACATTTGATTTGGATCCAGTTCTGTGTTTTCTCAGTCTGTAGCTCCGTGTATTTCACCTGCTCTCACAGATAAATGAAATTAAAATACTGATGATTTGTAGCTTTCAGTTTGCCCTTCACTTAAGACTTTCTTATGGTAGTATAACTTGAGTTTGTGTGTGTGTGTGGGGGGGGGGGGTTCCTGTGACGTCTAACTTGCTATCTGGGATCATCTTCTAAACTTAGTTGCATGTTTTTGGCTTTGCATCCTTTGCACTTTCTTTGTTTCTGTCTCTTTCTTGGTGTGGTTCTTGTCGTTAGAGTGTTATGTTTCTGTTTTTTCATGATGTAAAACCGAAGAGGTGAAACCCAATACCTCGATTTGTGTACCTCCAGGACCAATAGCAAACTGGGCATTTCTCCTCTGATGCTGGCAGCCATGAACGGGCATACGGCGGCAGTCAAATTGTTGCTGGACAACGGGGGCGACATCAATGCACAGGTAATTAACTATTAACTCCTTACCCTAATCAAGGAAAGATTGAGTCCAGTTTTGTTTTTTCTTCATTTTTCAGTATTGTACTCCAAACAAATCCATGCGTTTAGAGTGTCGAGTGCTGTAGTCTCTATAATAGATTTTATTAACATAAAATGTGTGGAGCCTTAGCTAACCTGAAGCATATTTATGCAAAGTTGGCCAACGACCCTAAAAAAAGTAATTGATGCGTTGCTTTTTTTTTTGACATAGCTTGGCTTAATTTTCGTCCGGAGCGATCCAGGAAATATTCACACATACGTAGACAATCGTTTTTATGTCAACACCTAACACCCCCCCCCCTCCCAAAAATATAGTAATAAAGATAAGCGTTTTCACAGCTAAAGACACTGAAAGCTCTGGAACACGGTCTGTCCAAGCAACAGGAAATGTTTTGAAAAGGTTGCGATTGTAGTGTGTTCCTGCTCAGGTTTGAATGAATGATATAAGGTTGTCATGTCTAACAGTGCTGCACTTTGACGCATTCCTTTTTCTCCGCTTGGACAGGGCAGGTTCCAAACTTGGCTAGATAGTAAGAGGGTACCGATCGCGTTTTGTCTGCCGAGTCGATTAGTCAAAAAATCACTGGTGTACCGAACTGATCGTGATCGCCGATGCCGATCTTAACGAACGAATTACTGATGCAGCTTTTAGTGAACAGAATACTTTTCCGAATTTTACCAAGCTGAACACCAATGCCGATAATTCCTAACTAACCAAGCTAGACCAACAACTCTTTCAAGATACAAAGGAAACTTGAGCTGACAGTACTGAAGAATGGAAGCACTGTTATGTCCTGCTGTGGCCGAACATTTGGACATTGCAATTGACTGTACAGAGCACTGATGAATGAATAATAAGGAAGATTTAATCAGATTTAATTGCATCAAATGATATGCTCAGACAACATTAGCCACTTTCCAGCACCTCTCTCGCCTTAGGGGCTCTACAGAGAGATGGGTCCTAGATGCAAGGAGGACCGTAAAGGAGTCATGGTAACAGATTCGGGGAAGGAAACCATGACAGTACTAGCGTTTACATTAGTAATTTCCTTTTTTTTTTTTTACCTGAAACTATTTATGATGGCAGTTACAATTACCATAATATATTATTGTACTTGAAAGTTATCGTAGCTTTGTGTGCATAATAACATCAAACGAAAGGAATTTTTATTAAACATGCAGACTGTGAAACGTTACGTGCTTTTTCACTCTAGGCCTAAGACAAGTCGTACAATTTCAATTTACCCTTAGACCGTGAAAAAAAATATGTTTGGTTCTCAGGCATATTTTCAATCCAAAAGGAACCAGGCCACCAGTCTATTTATTTAATTTTTTATTTTATTGGAAGTAACTAGTCTGCATTTAACTTCCAAAATCACTTGGATTTTAATTTTAGAGTAGGGATGCACCGAATATTCAGTAATTTTTCAGTATTCAGCCGAATACTGATTTTTGGCCGAATAGTGATATTCGGTATTCGGCCGAATACTGATTGTGGCTGAATATTCGGTATTCGGCCGAATACTGATTTTGGCCAAATAGTGATATTTGGTTTTCGGCCGAATAGTGTTTAAGATTTGTTAGTATTCGGCCGAATACTTTTGTGTATATATTTATGCAATTGTGTTAATGTAGGAACGTTTAGCAAAGCGTTTAGTTTTTGGGTTTGTGATGAATTGTCTTCTTACATTTCTAAAAGAAGGAACAAGGATCAAATGTGTTTAAATTACAGGTATATTCGGTTAAGTATTCGACCGAATAATTCGGTATTCGGCCTATGCGGCCATTATTTGGCACAGAACCAAATAATTTGGTATTCGGCTGAATATGTAAATTGTTTGGTGGCGAATATTCGGTATTCGGCAGTTTAACTATTCGGTTGTATATTCAGTACTTGGTATTCGGCAAGTTGAATATTCGGTTTTATGTTTGGTGTTTGGTATTAGGTAAGTTAAGTATTCGGTTGTATATTCGGTATTCGGTAAATTTTGTATTCGGTGCATCCCTATTTTAGAGCTACAAGTGATTAGCTTAACATTATAGTACAATTATTGAATGCCAAGTTGGGCTAAATAACACTTATATTCAGGTAACTGACTTGGTTTTCCTTGTACGGTAATAAATTTAGCTTGCGCTAGCAAATAAAAAACGATGACAAGGGGGAAAATTTGACCACCAGGCAGGGCCTGAGAACCGACTAATTATTTTCGTGACCTTTTTCTTTCAAAACAAAATTGTAGTAAGTTGTATCAAATTGATCGCCTTGTAATGTTAAAAAAAAATTAAAGTTTCTTTATTGCCAAAACATTAACCGGATAATTTTAGCATTACATTGTCCCCAATGTGATGTTCCCCTGGAGGTTTCTTCCGCTGTGCAGCCGCCTGCTTGCATGCCCCACTGCGCCTCTGCTGCACAGTCCTCCCTTATAAAAGCGAGAGCATGGACGCTTTCGGCATTCATTTTCCTCCAGTGTACGTGTCTTTTAACGCCTCCACGTCGCTCTGTTTCCCGCCTTTCATCCGGTTCGAGACTCCCTTCGCCCCGAGTTGCACGTCATCCTTTTCCAACGCTCATCGCCGTTCCGGCTGACTGCGCCCGCACCTACGGCATCCCTTTGGCTTTTGGCTTTCAGATGAAAACACTCCCGCCCTACTGGCCTCCGCCCTTCCCGCCGGCACGCCTCGACAGAGCTCTAGCCCTTTCGGCCGCTTCCTGCACCAGATTCCTGAATGTAAAGTGTTGCAGGCAACCCGTCTTACTCTCGGTTCGATTGTTTTCCGACAACGATTGAATTTGTTACCGAGCTTTGGTTACACGATGTAATCTCTTACAAGTTTTCAAACAGCTGGGTCAAAACTCGAGGCATCGTCCGAGTAAAGAGCCAAAACAGTTCCTATTTTCCACAGCTTGTCTCGACCAGGGTTACCCCTTTTCTCGAGTGAAATTCAGACAACAGTTTTCTGTCCATTCGTGGCTAATACCCACATTTTGAATGAAGAATCAAGTTGGATGCCATCCGCATTTCATGCTACTTTTCTCGTGGCCACCCCATCTCGAGCGAAAATCAAGTCATCTGTTGCTGTCCACACTGCCGCTCGTCTCATTCGTGGCTAAAACCCACTAGGGATGGGTCGGTAACTGAAACCGAATTTTCGGTTTTTACTGAAAACCGACACCGAAACCGATTCGGATTTTGTGTCGGTTTTTCGTATGGTGTTCGAAAATCAAAAAATGATTTGTTGTTTTATATTTTTTAAATAATTATCTTCTACGTATAAACGACAGCAAGGCTCCTAGCTATTAAAACGAAAATAGTAGAGAAAAATGGTGCCACAGCTATACTTATGATCTATGACGCTGCTGAAAGTGAAAGCAGGAGTAAGTTGAAGCTAGTAATACTATTGTTGCAAGAAAAAAATTAGGAAAATCTGGTTGGGGTGGATGGTGGCAAAAACCAATACCGAAACCGAGGTTTTGGGGTGTGAAAACCGAAACTGGAACCGAAATCAAAAAAATAAAACCGACCCATCCCTAAAACCCACGCTTCGAGTGAAAAGTCAAGTTGGAAGCCATCTGTATTTCCCGCTACTTGTCTCGTCCATGGCTGATCCCACGTCTCAAGTGAAATTCAAGTCACTAGTTGCTGTCCAAACTGCTGCTCGTCTCAGTGTGGCGAAAAAAAAAGACAATGCTAGATGGGCAGCCCCAGACGATGGGCGCCCTGGCACCAACCCTGTCTCGCTGGTGACCCCAGAGGCACTTTTTGTAGCACTACAGAAGGTACGGAAAATCGGTCAAAGTGTCTGGGCTCAAAAAAACCCACGTTCTGAGTTGGAAGAGTCTGGTCTGAAGACGTCTCGATCTCTTGCTGCTGGTTCGACCGTGGCTGACCCAACGTTTCGAACGAAAATCTAGTCTACAGTGGCTGTCCACACTGATGCCCGCCTCATTCGTGATTAAAACTCACGTTTTGAGGTAAATATAACGCCAGAAACCATCAACATCGCTTGCTGCTTGTCTCGCCCATGACCACCCCACGTCTCAAGTGGAAATCAAGACAACAGTTGTTGCTCACACCGGTGCTCGTCTCATTCGTGGCTAAAACCCACGTTTTGAGGGAAGAACCAAGTCAGAAACGACCGTGACTGGATTCAAGCCTCGTGTAAATCAAGACAACAATGGCCGTCCACATTGATGTTCGTCTCATCCAAGACAAATCGTCATTTTTCACTGCGAAAAATCCAACACTTGTCAACTTAACATAATAGCCTCAGAGAAGCTGCTGGATGGCCGCCTCATTGATCCAACTGCGCATGTGCACGCACGGTACTCCCTATATGAAAGAGGGCTACGTGAGCCTGCCATCTCTTCATCTCAAGCTGCCGCCCGGACGGCCGCTCATCTCTGCCGGTTCTTTTCCTTCGTCTAAAAACATCGTGGGCCCCCTTCCAGTTGTTCCCGGGACCGCTTCACCTTCCGTTAGTCCACGCCGGTGTTTCACCCCTGCCTTTCGGTTGGAATCATGGCCTCCCATCAAGTTCATCATCGTGACCGAACACACCGCCTTTCGGCCGGACACCACCTGCCTTCGGCTCCTTGGGTCCTCCATCCTTTGGCGGACAATGCCTTCAGTAACCCACCCCATCACTGCACGACACACAGAAAATGCCGTGGATCCCTACGCCCTTCGGCCGCCTACGTCCGTAGTCACACGAACTCCCGATGTCTCACGGACCCACGGAACTTCAGCCGGTCAAGCTCGGCCGTTCACCATCTCTTCGCCAGATTAAACATGTGGCTCTCTTCCCGTTGTCTCCCAGGTTCGCTCCACACTTCAACTTCCTTCAGCTGGCGCTGACCTTCACCTGTCTTGCTCCAACCGTATCAAAATCCCATGTCCTGCTCAACGCCTCTCGGCAGTCTCCATCCAGGCCAAGCTCAACCACTCACGCTCATCCCTTCGCCAGGCCAGCGTCCATTATCATGTCTCGTCCCGACCCTGCAGACCCGTCCTAAACTGTACCTCCACCCTGCTCAACGCAGACCCCGGTGCGTTCCCTTCGGCGTTTTCTCTTCGGCGTTTTCTCTTCGGTGTTTTCCCTTCGGTGTCTTCCCGTCGATGTCTTCCCTTCGGTGTCAGACCTTCTCTTCACACACCTGTGGATACCATAGGAGGAATGGTGCCCCCCCCCCCCTTTCTGCTTCGTCCCTTCGCCGGCCCAAAAAATCTACTTCAGCCCACCGTTCATCGATGATCGCCAACGCCTTGTGCGAGAAACTCTCCACGGACGCAAGCTCAGAAGAAATATGCTTCCTTTCGTCCCTAACCTCACAGCTCTTCCAGAATACAAGCTTGGCAACCTACCACTCGTTAAATTGGGCAACCAGAGCCCTTTTTAACAACACCCTCCTCCTTTGGGAGTTAGCCCTTTCATCCACCAACAACCATTACGTCTCCACTCGGCACTGACTCCGCAACCAACCAATTCACGAGTCTGACACCCTTTCCATGGTCTCATCCCGGCTCTTGCCCCACACTTGGACATCTCAGGAAACCAAACCCGCAAAACAAAACCCTTCGTCCAACCGCCCCTTTCAGAAGGACATACAATCCAATTCTGCCCTTTGCCGGACGACCGGAACAAGGCCGCATCTACTCCGTCCTCTGTCTGCACAAATGAGAACGCGTCCTTTCGGCCAAGAAACCAACAACTCTTTCGGTCCGACCCCTCCGGCCAATGGAACCAGCAGAACCGAGTCCCGACCGCCGAAGCCGTCACGCCTTGCCAGGGGGCAGGAGCTCCTTTCGCAAGTACAAACAATGACGCCTCCTGCCTTTCCTGCCTTCCGGTCGGCTCAATATTCCGCCACTTCTTCCCGGTCTGGAAAGAACTGATCCACAACATGGACGTCCTTTCGATCATCAAACTTCGCTTTCGGCCGACACTCCTAGCTCAACCACCGCTAAAAACCTCCCCTCCATGGAAGTTCTCTCCACCAATCACAGAATCCCTTTCGTTCGAAGTCTCGGAACCCCTCCACAGCCAACACCATGGCCCCATTCCAGGTGCCTCCCTCGGCGATCCGCCCGTCAAGGCCTTCATCACCGGAACTCCTGTTTTCCGGACCGGACAACCCACAGGTAGTTCCCGACCAAGCTCATCCGTTCACGCCTTCCCTTCGTAGCTAACACACCGTGGCTCCCTTTCGCTCGTCGTGTTCGGCCTCCTTCGACGACCAGCCCTTCGGCCGACGGTGCCCATCACTCATCCGACTCCTTCGGCCATTTGGCTCCAAGGAAAACCCCTTGACTTCAAACCAACACAAGTTTTCTTCGAACTTCTCGAAGACCACTGCAACTATGCTAACCCCGTTCGGTTGAGTACAAAGGACTAACATCTAGTAGTATAACAACCATCCGGGTCCTTCCATTGCCCAACTCTTCTTGAGGGAAACACCACACTAGCTTTTGCAAGACAGCTCTCTCCACCTAAAACCCCAAAACTTCTTCATCAAATATTCTCAGAGGTGAACCAGATCGACAAAACACAAACTCAGTTTAAATAAAAAAAAAAAAAGGAAAACTGACGAGAATAAAAGCCAACTACTTCTCCTCACTGACTCGCAATCGAACGAAATCGCCGCAGCAATGGGTCCACAAAGGTGTTGAATGATGAACATAGTAACTTACAACAATCAGGGCAATCTCCACATCGTTAACCAACGACAAAGCCTTCCGACCGAAGTGATCCGCTCACCAGCATCTTGAGGGAATCCATCAACCTCCACCTCACAAAACCTGAGGGAAATGTCGAGGAAGAAAACTGACTACGCCGGCTGGACCCTTCGTTACAGCCTGTTCAATAGTCAGTCCCTCAAGCACTCAGAACGAAGCAGAAGCAAGCCAACCACGATGGAAGCTAGTCATTCATGATGGAAGCAAGCCAACCGGAGAAGAGGGCATGAGACCAAACTTCGAGGTTCATCACCTGTTCTGAACAAAGTGCGAAGTTTTCAACAACTTTTTGGGGGACAGTCTGCTTGCATCCCAGGGTGCCCGTCAAGGCGGTGCCCTCCACCAAATTTGACGAGGTCAACTTATACCCCTCAGCCGCAATATTTTGTCATTTTCAGCCGGCTTAATAGAAATTTCGGTTAAATTGCGGCTAGCCACAAATTTTATGGCCACCACCTGCCAACTATAAATTCGGCTGGCTAACGGCTAATTTTCGGCTAAATCGATAGAAATGAAGCAACGACGAAACTCGCTGCACAAGAAAAAAACGCCTAAGGGATTGCCGGATAAATCACAAACGTAAAAAAAAAATTTGCGAAGAATCCTCAAATTAAAAATCTAGCAACATCACCACTATTTTTTTTACGTAATGCTTCCACAGCGATGTGTCCTGACTATTATCAAACCTAAAAACGAAACCAAAAGTAACCGTGCATGCTAATGACCGCACAAATACACGGCGCTCATAAGTTGCTGGCAAGAGAATATGGTTTTAAAAACTCTGAAATATAACGCAGTCGAGAGCAGGTTGCCGTTAGACATACGTTACAACTAACTTCGTGCACGTTACAACTAACTTCATGACTGTTGGGTTTCATTTCGATACGTTAAAACTTCAAAATTATTTTTGGCGGCTAGGCCAGGCGGCCGCCGAAAAATATTCAGTGGCTGTTCGGCTGACTTAGAAAAATGCGGCACGGCGGCTAACGGCGGCGGCTGAGAGGTATAGGTCAACTGATAATGCTAAAATTATCAGGTTAATGTTTTGGCAATAAAGAAAGAACATTTTGCCTAAAACATACTTAACCTAACTCCCACCCTACCTCCCCTCTCGAGTCACCGCCTGACACATTGAGAGGAAAATAAATTGCCGTCCACGCTCTCGCTTTTATAAGGGAGGACTGTGCCGCGCAGGTGCAGTGGGGCATGCAAGCAGGCGGTTGCACAGCGGAAGAAACCTCCAGGGGAACATCACATTGGGGACAATGTAATGCTAAAATTATCAGGTTAAGTACTGCAAAAACTTGGGGGAAAAATAACAAGATTTCTCTTTTATCTCCAAAAGTATTTTAATTTCTCTTAATATGTAAATAAAACCATTAAAGCTAAAATTAATATATATATAAAGGCGTATATAACTTTTTTTAAGATATATATATATATATATATATTCTCTCTTAAAAAGAGTTGTATACACCTTTTATAAGAATGATTTTTTTATCAGTCATGCGTGGCTTACTTGCAGGTTACGAGTTAGTTATAAGCGTGTGTCGATCACGTTTTTTCCTTCGGAACCGATTCCAAGCCAATCAGTCGAAAAATGCAGAACAATAAAACTGATCGTTCAGGTTCCTGTAACTCCGGAATGGATAAAAAAGTGGTATCTTTGAGGATGAACGCCAAGGACATTTCTGGCTTAGATCATGTTTCAGATTTTAGGTAGGTGCAGTATTTTTTCCTGAAACGGTGGCGCTCAGGAACAAGAACTACAACAAGTGAACAGTTGTCAGTTTTTGTCTATTATCCGGGCAAGTTTTGTCGAAAACTCTTGAATAGGAACAGAGACATTACATTTTATTTTTTAGTTTTGCTAGAGTGAAGACTTCGATGATTTACATATAAGCTCCTATTGCCACGTATGATAACATGATGGAACTACCAATAATAATGAACTGGCACAACTGCAGACAAAATTACTTACAAATAGATTTGGGGAGTAAAATGGATTTACCATTCAGCCCTGTGGAGTGAAATACCAGAATACTTCCCCGAAATAAATTTGCATTTGGCAAATGCATTGAAGTCTTTTGTAGTTTATAAATGCAAAACTAAAATTAGCCGTCATATTTTAGTGGGACTAGTAAATATCATTTCCACAGAAAGAAGGAATGATGTTGATTTTTTTTTCATATTTTTCAGATTGAAACCAATCGCAACACTGCCTTGACGTTGGCCTGCTTTCAAGGCAGGCATGAAGTGGTAAGCTTGCTGGTGGACCGGAAAGCAAACGTAGAGCATCGGGCTAAGGTAAATTAAGTTTTAATTTATAATTAAAACGGGTTATTGGATTAAAATCTGGTTGCTCATGAATTAAATCACTTAGTAAAAACTATTAATTGTGTTGAAGTACATAACGTTATGTTGATTTTGAACAGGTTCGTTTAATACGCTCATTCTCACAAAATGAATACACGCGTTCAGTAGTCGCGAATTTTTTACAGTCCTTAAAAGGTGTTGGAATACGCTTCGACTATTTTTTCTTCTTTTGGTTTACATCGTTGATCACGCTGTTCAACTCTTGTATCCTTGATTGTCTTGACTTGTCACTGGCAAAAGTGCAACACTTTATAGATGCGAAGGTCACACACTGCTCTTAAGCTGGGTACAGTGATTCCAACTTAAAAGAAGCGTCTTCCACAAAACAACAGACATGGACCGAGGTGGGGGGGGGGGGGACTTGGTCGATTGTATATGTTAGAATAGCGGCTATGGAAAAACTTAAGGCCGTTATTATGTGTAGCAGCTATCATATGCTATGTGCACCACTTCTGGAGCTTGTTAATAGTCATTAATGTCACTTCAAACCATTTCGAGTAGCCTTTAAGGGATTTACTTACTTGCCTCCTAAAATATTTATAAACATCCCGGCAAACTTATAATGAAGTCGTGAAAAAGAGGAATAACGCTATGCCAGAAAAGAAACAACCAAAAACAATTGGTCTAGCGAATTTTCGGTAAATTTACTTGACCAATTGTTTTTGGTTGTTGCGTTTCTGGCATAGCGTTAGTCCTCTTTTTCACGATTTCTTTAGCCAGAATAAAATGAGCCTGTCGGCTTTCAATAAACTTATAAATTTATAAACTCTGCATGGCAGCAAAATTATAAATTATTAGGGATTGACCGGATAGCATTTTACCGGATCCGTATCGGTTCCGGATAATTTGATGCTAGCGTCGGATCGGTTCCGGATCCGTGCCGGATACAGTACTGGGTAATTCACATAAAAATGATGAAATAAAGTTGTTTATTTTTTCCCCTTATAAGTTGCAGATAGTGTTAATTTTTGTGTTGTTTTACACTATTTTCTTACATTAAACACTCAGAAGTGTCAGGATGGCCCTCCGCCGCTTCCGTAGCACCCTGACACCTGCCCACCTCACCAGCCTTGTTTTCGGGTTGGCGGGCAGTCCATGGTTGGATTCCGAGCGTAAAGCACGTTGTTTTGATTCTTCAATGATAAAATGTTGGTTGCCTTTGCGCAAAAAGGACTCCGAATCTTATTTGAGTATCAGGAGGGATTGCTATCCGGGCAGGAACAACGAGCCCTATAAAATTCTGGCGCCCGCACAAAATGCGATGGAAAGACTTTGACTTTTTTGGAAATGTCGACACCAAACTTCATCGTGACGCAACGGTCATCGTTCTTTCACGAACAATGACGGGGAATTTCATGGACAGGAATTTCTCTTATTACGGAGGTGAGGTCGTTCTGGTTACATTTGGAGGGGTCCCTTAGCGTGCAAGAAGACAACGATCAGTACTTTCATTGCCATCAAGAAATTATGTGTATTTTATTGGGTGAAAATGAACTATGTTTTACCGAGCAAGAGGAAAGCAGCAGACGACGCAAGGACGCCACTCCAACTGCATTTATTTAAAGAAGCTTCAATTGGCAATAGGGACATCCCTGCCTAAATTAAGTGTATGAACTGTTAAAACGCATACATAGGTTTTCAAGTAAAAAAATCAGACTATTTTCAGTGGAAATTAATGATTTCAGTGGTCGTAGCGGCGTTTCTACCAACCAACCAACCAATCACGAAGAGTGTCGGTTGTCAAATGCACGTCCGAGCTCCAGGCAGCTCGCCGCCATTTTCTCCAAACCGCTAATAAGCGTCGTTCATTCACAAACTAATCACGATGGCGGAGCGAATTAATCAAACGAGTGGTGACTTTTTGAACACTCAGAATGATAGTGCTTTATTTAACCCTCTGGGCCCTAGAAGCCGATATATCGGCTTTACATTGTATACGTTTGAGTTAAGAAAAGAAAACCTTAGGGCCCAGAGGGTTAATGTACAATTTCAGGTGCTATTAATTTAAATTCACTGGACTTACTGGCAAGTCAAGCAGCGTTAAGAAACCCGATTTCTAGTGTTAGTAATGGTAGGGAATTTGCACAACCGAGCTCCAGAAATCGCTCGTTGCCTAGCAACAGTTTGTCAAACTCGTCGCAAGGTGGCGCCAGGAGTCGGAGAGATCGTTTGTCACTGCCAAACTCCCAAGACACGCACGCTAGTTCTAACGCAGGATCAAGCAGTAGTTTAAAAGAAATAAATAGCAAACTGTGATTGAACTTAGAACTGGAAGAATTAAGAATTCAGAATGCTATTAAAGAAATGGGCATTGAGTTAGAAGTAATTAAAAACAGTTGCATAAGGATGCAGCACAGCCCATTAACTCTAATGCTTTTGTAAGCGACACCCAAACCCATTGCAGATTGTTAGCTGATGGCAACGCTCACAACGCGAATTTTCAAAGCATTTCCGGCGGTTTTGTTAATAGCACTAGCGACAAGCCAATCTTGCTAGCCTCAAGCAATGACTTTTTTAGTAATTCTAACCAAATAAACGGGAATTTTCGTGGAATAAATCCGGGAAGTCACGACTTTAACGCCCGAGCATGCCTGAATCAAGAGGATTCGCGCAATTTTCCAGAAACAGGAGGGATTTAGGATTTTTTCTCAGCAACACAGGTAACTACTCAGATCTCTCTTTGCAAGGTCAGCATTTGGGCACAAGTTCCGCGGGTTCCAGAGGGAATCCAGGATTTTCGACTGCACTGAATCGGGGCCAGTCAGTTTCTCTCACCCAGGTGGGAAATCCATTTCTTTTCTCTCAGCCTCAAGGAAATTCGCAAAGTTCTCAGCTTCAGCAAGGCACTCCACTGCTGCAACAAGGGTTTCTAGCAACAAGCCAAGCTAACGCTCCTCAACTAATACACAGCGGCAATAATATGCAAAGCGCTTTGTCCCTCGGGCAAGACAACATTTTCAGCCAGATGGCGAATGCCTTCGCCCTATCAAATTTTAAGCCAGAAGTTTTGACGGATACTACGCCTCTATCTGGATGGATAGACACCATGACCCTCCAGCTTTCAGGCAAGACCTTTCCGACCTGATCTACACAGCATCATGCACTGCAGCGTGCTTCAGGGGAAAGTACAGAAACTGGTGGTGCGCCCTAGCAGAAAAGCCGACCACATGGGGAGCGATTAGATAAGCCCTTCGAGCTACCTTCAAGAAAAGGATGACGGACGGAGACAGACTAGCCATCATCCATGGGACCTGGCAACAAAAGCTAGAGCCACCGGCGGAATTTGTGCACAAGCTGCTTTTGCACCTAAGTAAGCTGGAGTCGCCCATACCACCGGACCAGCAAGTGGCGATGATCGTTAAGCAAATGACAAGAGAACTGCGAACCTCGCCAGCCATGCTTGACCTCGCTTCGCCAGCAGACTTCTTAGGAAAAATAGAAAGCCGCCCAAGCTTCATCAGGTTTCCGGAAAGACGTCAGGCTAATAACCCACAACAGCGATCTCAAGAGAAGAAGGATCAACCTCGCCAGACCAATGCTCCAGCAAAGCAGCAGCAGGGAGTCAGCACAAGTCCTCCACAGAGTCAGGAGAAGACTTCAGACCTCGACCCCGCCGCCCCTTCGTATAACCCTCAGCAAGCCCCGCAATAGCAGTCAAAACAACCGAAAATTCAGAGCGGCAACTCTGACGGCCAAGAGAAAAAGCGGAGGAAACAATCGAGACCTACCAGCCCCAAACTTTGGCACAGCAAAGTTGAGTGCTACCGCTTCAAGGAATGTGGCCACATTTCTGCTTTTTGCCCACTACCTCCTCACTCAGCGGACAACCAGAAACAAAGCGGAGACCAAGAACCTAACCTCATGCACGTGGGTCCACCGAAGAACATGTTGTCGATGTTGACCACAATCAACGACAAGAGATTCTTCAGCGGCCTGGACTCTGGATCGGTCGGCTGCGTCATCAAAACCAGCTGGCTTCTCCACATCTTCCCAGAAGCGAATGAGATGATCGAACGTTACGAGGGGGAGCCACCGG
The DNA here is from genome assembly GCA_023313725.1 of Lithobius niger. Taxonomy (NCBI): domain Eukaryota; kingdom Metazoa; phylum Arthropoda; class Chilopoda; order Lithobiomorpha; family Lithobiidae; genus Lithobius; species Lithobius niger. The sequence goes on along the minus strand of JAHWFP010021514.1, from coordinate 23,658 downwards.
TCTATGCCGATGGCACCATCGGTCAAACCCCACAGTGCCAAGTTAAATTAGCCATTGTGACCCACAGCAGACGCATCACGATGCTCTTTGCCGTCCACAACGAACTAGCTCTGGATTGCATTCTGGGGAGAGATTACATGTCAGCTGTGAAGCTATATGTCGACCACGCAAATTCTGTAGACAATTTCAACGGAGATGTCCGGCACACCTTTCCATTGTCGGCTCACGCAGCATCTCCTAGAACAGCATCTCAGAGACCTCTCTGGTTCATTCACCCAGCTCGAGGCGAACGCATGCTGAACCAACTATCTGTCGAAGAATTCAAGTCCCTTGAAAACATCCTTGAAGACTACAAAGACGTCTTCCCAGGCACACCAGGAAGAGTAAAAGACGCAGAGTACAAGATCAAGCTTCAACCCGACGCCAAGCCGGTGTATCAGCGCGTGTACTCAGCCTCGCCTCAAATCAAGAGGGAAATCGATAAGATGATAGATGAGCTAGAAAAGTCAGATCGGATAGAAAAGACTGACAGCCAATGGGGTTCACCGTTCTTCTTATAGAAGAAAAAGAATGGAGGTGGATACCTTCCGGTTCTAGATTACTGAGCTTTGAACAAATGGATCGAAACGGACAAGTACCCCATGCCTCGTACGGACGAAGTGTTTCACTTCCTGGCCGGCAAACCTTACGTCTCGGTGCTAGATGGAGAGCATGGCTTTCACCAAGTTCCTCTACACCCTGACAGCCAGGATTGCACTATATTTGTATGCCACATGGTGGCCTACAAATTTGTATGCCACATGTCTGGTTTTTGAGTTGGAAACCAGTGACTGCACCTGGCATATAAGTAAAGCCAAATAAAATAATAAAGCTGAAAATAATTTTTTTTTTTAAATAATATGTGCAGATTTAAATATGATATCAGACATATCAGGTTGGCTAACTACTCCAACAGTTGACTACCTCCTCCAGGAGTCCAGGTGGGCTCTAACGTTTCGCTACTGCTGATTTGACAGGCAATGTTTACCAAGTCTAAAAACTAATTAAGGGAGCAGATTCTCCAATAAAATAAATTTTGGATACTTCAAAGGCACTCAACATTTACCCAGTGAAGTAAATACTTGGATTTTTTTCCAGAAATTAAGATTCAAAGGTGAAAATTTTAACGTTTGCAGCTTCGTGCGTTTGGCCTAACTCAATACGGAAAACATGCCTGTTAACATCTAATCTATGCGGCTGTTTTTTTTTTTTTTTTTTTTTTTTTTTTTTTTTTTGTGTGTGGTTAGCCAAGGTAAGTGTGATAGATAAAACAAAATCTAGTGAATTAATGCTGTCTTTGTGGAAAAAAAACTTTTTTTTTAATTATGATTCTTTCGCGGAGAAATGGGCCTACTTTCGGTACAACTTGAGTCTAATAGCGCTCGATTTGTGCTCCCCGATAAAGGTTTTGACTTTTTGAGCATCTTCGTTTCGTAGTCTCCAGTTCGTATTTTTGTTACAATATGATTATTTCGTCTGCAATATTTTATACTCGTAGACCGCTTAGTTATTTTACCAAGATTTTACTAAAGAAGCAAAGAAAAAAAAAGGAAGTTGATTATTTGTGTAGGAAGGTTTAAAATAATTGCCGGAAATGGATCTTGCCGGATACTGCAGTATCCGGCGCCGGATCCGGATCTATTTGGACTCGGTCGATTTCTATAAATTATACTCATTGGCGACCAAAAATTTTATTGTGGCGACTTAACATAACCTGTCCACTGGCCACTGTCTACTACAGAAAAATTCTAATCTGAAGCTTTAGGTTTAGACATGGTTTTGTAACATTCACTCAAGCACAGGAAATGTTTATTTTCCTGGGATATGCCGGAAACGGAAAGAGGATAAGATGTGGCATTAAACCAATCACAGTTTAGCAGTTTAGCATACAGATGTCCTGCTTGATTTTGTAACTTGGGTTCTGCAAGATTTTTTTTAGGATCACCAGTGCCCGTGGGTTTGACCGAGAGCCTCCAATCTTGCACTTTCTAAATATTCACTAAAGTAATTGCGCAAGAGAATTTGTCTGCAGAACTTCAAAAGTATTGGGAAGGGATTGATTCAAGAATGAGGTAGCAACCTCCCAAACTACAGCAATAGAATTTTTAATTGCGAAAAATATTAGTGACAACTACTTAACCAACAAACAAATTGAAATGCGAGTAGAATTCTGAGCCATTCACCACCACTTTTGCTTCATAAATTCTAACCAAGTAGAATGCTGGGAAGTGTTACACGAGAAATGTCCTCGGTGACCTTAAGGGCCTTATCTGGTAAGCTACTGACCACAAATTTTTTTTTGAAATCAGTACTTTAATAACGTATGGTTTGTTCTTTGTTTGAAACAATTTTTGTTTTTTTTCCCCCCACAGACTGGTTTAACGCCCCTGATGGAGGCTGCGTCAGGGGGTTATGTTGAAGTGGGCCGTGTTCTTTTGGACAAAGGAGCAGATGTCAATGCACCTCCAGTTCCATCTTCACGCGATACGGCCTTGACAATTGCTGCGGATAAGGGCCATTATAGATTTGTAGAGCTGCTGCTGTCCAGGTAAGAAAACCGATATTGCCGATTTTCACTTCTATTCAAAATTACTTCCTTTTAGTTATTGGCTAAATATAGTTTATTTATGTTCTATGCCCAAGCTTTTAAGCTAAGAAGTTTTATTAGCGTCCTCCCACCAGGTGGCACACCTTATCCTTCTATCTCTCCCCTCCCCACCTCTCCCTCCATGTATTCACAGGCTGCAGGAGATATCGGACTTAACGATTTTTGTTTAATTCCGTGCAATTTTGCCACCAATACACAGCGGCCACAGGGCTCGAAATGAGCGGTATCGCATCGCAATTTGCACCACAAATTTAAACTTTAGCGATGCAAAATTAAATAATGTATCGCAGTTTAGCGACACAACTGTATTTCAAACACGGGTCAGAATAGTCTTAACGTCCATCGGATGCCATAGTCTTCACCAAGCATCCGTGCGTGTAGCAAAGTAAAAGTGAAACAAAAATGGCTATTGTTTCAAATAAAGTAAACTTTGTATTGTTTTTTACTTAATAAATTATTCCTTACAAGTTGCTAATCATTTTTCGTGACTGCTACGCAAATTTGTATTTTGTATCGCATTTCTGCTATGCAATTTTTTTAAGACAATTCGAGCCCTGGGCCAAAATCACAAGTATTGAGTTAGCATGGCATAACCCGGACGGGGTCAGCAAGTTAATAAAGGGTTGGGTCAAATTGGTTTTGACTCCAGTCGGATTTTATTGTCTATAACCCCAATTAAATTACGCCACTTCGAAAGAAGTAAAAATGTAATTTCACGCCTGTTGCAAAATCTATGTTAGTTCCAGTTGTAGTAAACTGTCCCTGATGGCTTACCGGGGGAAATTGACATATACAGGGATAGAATTTCCAAATTTGAATCCGGGTACAAATTTGTACCCAAAATCTGTTATCTGTTAAGTCTTTGGAGTGCAAAATTAAAATGTAAACCAACACTATGGTATGGTCTCCTATTTTATAGCCATTGAAAATTTTAACATTTAGCATCTCAATAAGATGTAGTGTTTTCTGGTACTTGGGGTTTCCCAGATCTAATATGGGCATTTGCAAACATTCGCCTATTTTACTGACACTGCAGCATTGCTGGAAAGAGCCTAGCTTATATACGATCTCCGTTTGGCATGTGTGCGTCAATACGATTCTTGCTATCTGTAAAATACTGACCTCTAGTATGTGCTAAAATCGTTTCCATTTGCTTTTCCTACCAAAATTTTTTAAAACCCATAACGTTTAAAAACCTTTGCAGCACTTGCAATGCAATGAGGTTAGCCTTACTGCCACCTGGAGCGCAACAATCACTGCTCCCAGCAATACAGCTCCAGCCGCCGAACGTCACTTTTGTTTCGGGTACAGACAAGAGAGATTGTGTTTGTCTGTGCTCATTTTGTTTTTGTCTTCTTTGTGAAATTAAGCGATCATGGAGGAAATAAGCCATTTGACAGTGTTTGTTCCCTAATAACAAAGGAATTTGGTGAATTCAGGTTTGGTTTTGGGCCTGTCTTTTCATAGACAACGAGATTACCCTTTGTTGCTATACAATACAATTGCATACAATACAATACAAGCCCCTCATCTCGTAGTGGTGAACCCGCAACGAACGAGATTTTGCCACTGTTTTGTTTTCTCGCAAGGGGAAATAGGCCCTCGCTCAGGCCGTGGCGACCGCCACTATGTCCGAGTGGTGCTATTTGTCCGGCAGGCGATGACAATCGCCGTACCCGGGACAAGACAGTGGTTCATCGTCAGCAGGTGGTTGGCGGTTGGCAGGTATGTAAGGAGGACTGTCGGCACGGGGTCTGTGGCTGCACAGCAGTCGGTCAGGAGACCCGAGACTGTTTGTGAGGGGCAGAGTTCTGCAGGTGGAACTGAGATGGCGAAGAGCAACTCTGAGGACAAAGTGAGCCCCTGGAAAATCTCGGATCGTTGATGGAGAGGGAAACCGAGATTCAGCCACTAATGTGCTTTCACAGGGAGGTGAAACAGACCCTCGTTCGGGGCCCCCAAACCCCGAGCGGTGCCGACGCAGTACCTCATCGCCAGCAGGGAGCTGGCAATTCGCCTGAGGGGCGTGTTGATACGCTTGGCATAGCCCGTGGAAGGGCGCATTACGTGGCATCGCATCGCAGCGCATCGCATCGCTCATTGCCAGCGATTTGTTGCGATGGACGATTGGTGATTGATCGGGACAGGAAGGTTAGTCCGATGAGGCCATGCCTAAGTTGTCAGGTCGTCGGGGTGCTCTTCGTGGACAAACTTCGCAAGTTTTTGTTCAGGAGGTTCAAAGGCTTTTTTTAAATTTGTAGCCCTGCTTCGTGGCGTTTTCGCTCTTTACTCTCCGTTTCTGTTCAGCTGCATTTCGAGCCAGGCAATTCCCACCGCCCCATCGGGAGGCGGGCTGGCCATGCCAACGGATTCCTCCGTTTTCTGTGCTTGAAGTTGGCATTTTTGGTGTGCTGGTGAGAGCATGGTGGCCGTACTCGTGGTTCAGTGGAAGGACAAGAAAAGTAATTCGACGACGTGAGTGTTTTGAAGGTTTGCCTTCGGGGGTGGCCTGCTAGTCCCCCCCTCCCCTTCCGGAGGCTTCCTGGAGTGTCGCGGGGAGCATAGTTTGCTCCAATCAGCTTGCTGCTATCGGGGAGGGCATCTGCAGGGTTTGGAAGCACCCAGGTGCATCAGGTCGCGGCCCGTTGTGGGCCAGTGATCACCGTTGATAGTTGCTAGTTCTTCGCCGTTGTTGGTTGCTCGTCCGCTCGGTGCCATCCCGCCACTCCTCATTGGCCGTGAAGTGGCTTGGGGATGTTGGTTGTCCATTGGGCAAGGTAACAGGGGAGGATGGCCAGTCTTGAGTGATACAACCGGTCGCCCCCCACCCACTCCTCGCTCGGGGATCCCTTCTATGATCTGACACGGGAACTTTGAAGGAAGGGGATGATGATTTTCCTAAAGGGTCTCGCACCCCATAGATGTGGAAAAGCTTGGGACACGACTTTGGTCGTGGTCCTTCTGTGGTGGCTGCGCATTTGGATCAGTTTAGGGATGGCTCCCACATCCCATGATTTGGTGAGGATTTCATTAAACCCTTCCGTTTTCTTTCAACGTTCTGATTCATTGGTGTAAAGTGCATGACAGACGATGCGTCGCGGGATCTCCCTTCGTGAATCTCTAGTCAGGGGCGGGAACCCCCCTCCCCCCTCTCTGGAGGACGTCGGGCAACGGTCTTCGGATCGATTTGGTCCTTGGAGCAAGGTCTGTACGGGGAACACAGCTTTGTGGGTGCTTGGAGACGGTCTTGGACAGGTCTGGTTTGGTTCAGTCACGTTTTGTATTGGCGGCGCTCATCCAACCGGGCGACAATTATTTTTGGTCTTGAGTTTGCAGCAGAAGCAGCATGGTTTCTTTCGGGGCGCAAGCGTCTTGCCTTCGCATGGTGAAATGTGCGCATTGGTGCCCCAGTTAGTGTTTTCACTTAGCGGATATGCTAAGTTGGGACACGTGCTGGCGTTGGCCATCAGGACACCTCGTATTTCGAGGGGTTGCACAGTTTTGCGATGAATCAATGTGCAACGGTTCACGGGGCATTTGTGACACTGGGAAGTTTGTCGTTGTATGCTTCGCGACAGCGAATGGCTTGGTCATTTGTTGATTGGCGGCCAGACGACGCAGGGGGACTTGTACACACAAAGTAGTTCTGGTGGGATGTTTTTGCTTCATATATCCGTGCGCCAGGTGGGGCGATACGATTTAGCTCCACATGGAGATGTGAACTGAATAACTTCTTTCAGCGGTGAAGTCTGCCCTTTACACACGCGGTGTTAGGAATGGAGCCGGTTTGGTTTGGTTCTCGAAAGGATTGACTCCCAGTGCAATAAAGGGCTACAGGTTGGCCATCAACGTTGTGTCGGCCATCAACTCCGTGCTGTTGTGTCTAGGCCTGAAGGAGCTGTTCCCAAAGTGAAATTTGCCTCTTGTGCTGTCATGTTTAGAGAAGGCCCCTATGAGCTGTTGTGCTCCACGTCTGTTATTGCTTACCCTGAAGGTACTCTTTTTGGTGGCATTGACGACGGCAGCTCGACAGAGCGAAATTAGCGGCTTTAACGAGAGACAAGGGCAGCATTTGTTTTGCACAAGTTTGGTCCTCTGCCCGAATAGCTTTTCCATTCGAGTTCCGTGCAAAGAATCAACGGACGGACGCTCCGCCTAAAGTCGTTGTTGTTTAAAGTGTTCATACCAATGGTGAGTCCAGAAGAGACGGAATGGGTACAGTGCCCGGTCAGGGCCCTCCGGTACTATCTGGAAAGGACTAAGCCGCCTGGAGGAAAGTTTCCATCCCGAGCTCCGTTGTTTCAACAGTGGGATCAGAAGACAGAGGATGTCCTGCTTCTACCACTGTCTGCCATGAAGGTGGGAGGACGGATTTGCCAGGTCATCAGGCAGGCCTACGAGCAGGGTCCAGAGCTTCAGGATCTGCCTGTGAAAGTATGTGCCCACGACTCAAGAACATTGGCGGCATCTTGGGCTTTTTGCTTCGGGACGCCCTTGGGCGAGGTGGTGGCAGCCAGCTCATGGGCAAACAAGAACTCTTTCATCCCCCACTGCCTGCGTGATGTTGGTTCTCCTGGCGCGAGTGGGTTATACCGTCCCCATGTGGCAGCAGGAAGTGTTGAGGAGTGTTGAAATTGTGCACACTGGTGAAACGGCGACAAGACAAGGCAGTGTTTGTGTTCGTCAGACCCACTGGAACTTTCCCTAAATGGGTTAGAGAAGGTAGAAGGAGGGAAATTGAAGAGGGCACGAGTGTTCATCAGGAAGAAGAGCTTCAATGTGACGAAAGTGATGTGCTTTTGGAAAAATTTTGAATCTGGAGAGAAGCCGACCTAACACAAGGCAGTGTCCTGGATCGCCCACACAAACTTTTTCCCAGTGGAAAAGTGGTGGAAGTATACAGTTTGTGCACGGAGATCTTGTACACAGTGGATAACAGAACTGCAGTCGATGCAACCAAGGGCAATACACCGACGATTTGCACGCTACAATTTGCATCGCCGTTTTGCACGCGATTGGTCCTTTGTGTGATCGCGTTTCCACCTTGGTCCCGTGCAGAGAATCGGGACAGACACTACCCCTAAACCGTGGTGGCATTGGCGCAAAAGCCGTGGGTTCCTCCGGGGAAGACGGAATGGACACAGTTCCCGGTAAGGGCCCTCCGTTCCTACCTGGCAGCCTTTGTGGAGAAGGGTAGGGAAAAGTGCCAGCCGAGCCGCGTTGTTTCTGGCAATGGAGCCAGATGACAGGGGTGTCCTGCCCCAACCGTTGTCCCCCTGTGAAGGTAGGCAGATGGGTGTGCCAAGTCTAAAGCCATGCCTACGAGCAGGGTCCGGAACATTTGGATCTGCCGGGGAAGGAACAAACCGATAAAGGTGAAGGCGTCACCGGCGTCTTGAGCAATTGCGTCGGCAACATTTTTGGATGAGGAAGTGGCAGCCTGCTCATGGGCAAACAAGGTCACGTTCGTCTCGCATTTTCGGCGCAGTGTTGCTTTGCGAGATGGGTGCGGTGTGCGACGTCCACACGTGGCAACGGGGAGTGTGGTTGTTTTCTGATTAGTGGAAGAAGTGTGCACAGTGGTGAAAGGGCGACAAGGCCTAAGGCACTATTCAGACGTTGCCATGCCCATGGGAATTTTTTCCTATATGAAGAAGGTGGGGAAAAGATTAAAGGGAGCAATTGTGTTTTCGTCACGAAGAAGTACTTCAGTGTGACGGTGGTGAACTGCTCCGTTTGAACTCATTGCATTCTGGAGAGGTCCCGTCCTAACACAAAGCAGTGTCTTGAGATTGGGCCACAAGGACTTTTCCAAGTGAAGGAGATGTGAAAGAATGCAACTTGTGCACAGTGGAATGTACACAGTGGAATAAAAAGAGACTGCTACCAGTGCAAGCCAAGTCGGCTGTAGCAGGGATGTGAGCAGTCTGGAACCAAGGCTCAACCCAGAGAACAGGCGAGTGGGTGGGTGAGGTTCCTAGTTGTCAGAAAATTAAATGGTTGTGTACACAAAAGAGGAATGTTGCAGTACAAAGAGGTTACAGGGTTCGTGCTATCCCGCCATCCTATTGAACAAATTCAGCACATACTAGAGGTCAGTATTTTACAGATAGTAAGAAACAACAATTTTAACTTGACTAAAATTAGTTTTTACTATCCTAAAATACTTACCTCTAGTAGGACCCGCCCGGCCTTCCCGTTTCGCAGAACCCTAATTGAGAAGGAAGGTGTCTGGTAAACGAAAATGACGTTCGGAGGCTGGAGCTGTATTGTTGGGAGCAGTGATTGTTGCGCTCCAGGTGGCAGTAAGGCTAACCTCATGCATTGCAAGTGTTGCAAAGGTTTTTGGGGTTTAAAAAATTCGGGTAGGAAAAGCAAATCGAAACGATTTTAGCACATACTAGAGGTAAGTATTTTAGGATAGTAAAAACTAATGTTAATCAAGTTAAAATTGTTGTTTTCCTTCAAGTTTGATCGCTGTTATGGGATGTGCAATGTCTTGCCCTTGTGAGTGATTTTACTTGGGCTCGCCATTTAATTTTTTTAGTTTCTCGTACATTGACCTCCACCTCCGTGTATATCATTCCTTGAAGAATGTGAAAGTTTCAAGGCTCAGAAATTTAAGAATGCTCATCTTTTAAGCATCTCTTCAGTTACTGCGTACTGTCTTCAGTTGAGTTACAATCTTGAGGTTTAGCTTCGCTTCCAAACTGCTGGAACGGTAATGCAGCAGTTTGGGGAGGTATTTTTTGGTGCCGGTTCACGGTGACTGCGTAGAATGTTTGGTTGGCAGTATTCATCTGGGAACTTCTTAATTTTAAAGTTTGACGCACTGTAACCATGGCTTCAGATGAATAATGGATGGAATTCTTGGATATGTCTGTCAGTGGTTCTCGTTCTAATCCCATGAATCAGTTCTTGGCAATGGCCAATGCTCGTTCGAAACGTCACAGTCCCCTTGGTTCGATCACAAAGAGTTGGGAAGAACGACGCCGAGACCAGCCTGGGTCCATGGATTTCTTTGCACCAGTTTTCAGTTTTGACTTACTACATCTAACGTCGTTGGGAGTACCTCTTGTTTCTTGACAGTGCCTGTCACAAGTTTATTGGCATTCGTTGCAGTAACTTTTCTAAGTCGACCGATCAGTGAGGTTGTGTGTCCATGATTTCTGCTTCAATATGACAACCTGATAAATCTCAACCTTAGGAGGACACATTGTGCTGTAAGAAAATCTTATTGAGATTTAATATTTGTGAGTTTGCACTTTATCACTTGAGTTTATAGAGATTGTGTGCTTTCGATTTTATGCGTTCGGGTTTGATAGTTTTCATAATACAACTCGTTACCTAAGAGGAGCATGAGTGTTTCATGTATTCGTACTATGTTGCTTACAAATACCGTAAATCGCCTATTAAACGCCCATAGGTGGCCAAAATTAATTTGATAAAGGGGGGGGGGGGGCGTTAACAAAGCTACTATAAGATTTCTGACCTTAACATATTTTTTGGAGTAAGCGTTTAGGCATAAATCCATTGTGGAAAAGTTGATTATTCACGTGCGTGATCTGGGTTCAATCTAGCATTAAAACAATGGCTTTGTTCTCATGCATTCACAAATTTAGTGTATTCGTCCTCCTTCCAATATGTAACCTAGTTCAAAGTTAAAATTAACTTCTGACCATCACCAACCTTCAAAACAGACATGCGATTCACGACCGGAATACGCCAAGCTGAGTAACGTTATAACGGACACGTTGGACTGGACGTTTCAAGCGCTTACACAGCTTGGACACGTGGAACCTCGCATGGTTCCTCGCGTCCTGTACTGAGGCTCCACGGGTCCAGAACTACACGTCCACTTCCGCTGGAACTTCCATCTTAAATGACAATATATAACTCTATGCCCATGGTGATAAATGCCTCAGTACACGAGTTTCCCGGTGGTTAATCATGTCTGTTTTGAAGGTTGGAAAAACCCAGGTTTTGTCGGGAAAAACCCTGCCCGGCTGGGTTTTTTCGGGTTTTTCGGGGCTTTTTCGGGTTTTATCTAGTTCATCATTATGGACCCCATAACAAAGAGAAAAACCTAACATTGGAGCGTGAAGATGCAGCAGAGTAGTGGGTAGTTGCACATCATCCCGAGTTTTGGGCTGGAGTGCTAGCATTCAAGCTAAAAGACGAATCTTTCTATCCTTAGTCACTATTTAAGGAGAGTGCCAAGCTTCAGCCCAGCAAAGTGGTGTTAACTCATGAGCAAGAACTAAAAATCAAAGAAACTAACAGAAGGCGTCTGTGATATGTTTTGGGCTCTTCTTTGTGCTCCACTTAGCTGTGCATTAACCGAGTGGGTTTTTTTCAACATTTAGACTAGTTTGATCTAAGTTGAGAAACAGATTGGGTACAGATAAAGCCCAGAAATTAATAAAAGTATACCGTTACTGATGAGCTGATCCAAATTACTGCTGATTTCTTGTATTAAAACAGCAAAACATCAACATTTTAATGACAGTGTAAATGACATTTTAACAGGTTTGTTGGCTCATGCATTCACTTGTTTTACTTAATTTTTGTTGTTGAAAAAACCCACATTTGGGTTTCTTTATTGCCAAAACAACTTAACCTGGTAATTTTAGCATTACATTCCTCGAATGTGATGGTCCCCTGGAGGTTTCTTCCGGTCTGTAGACGCCTGCTTGCATATCCCACCACGCATGCGCAGCGCGGTCCTCCCTTATAAAAGCGACAGCGCGCACGCTATCGGCATTCATTTTCCTCCAGAGGTGTCTCTACGCCACCTCGCTCCCCGGTTCCCCGACTGTCGTTTGGAAAATTGGTTTCCTCGCCGAAGATGCCTACCGCTTCGAAAGCACTGTCGCATCGACCTGTCTCTTCACTTCTCCCGGGCCAGCGCACGCCGCCTTCCGCCCCGCTGGACCTGACGTCCCTACAGCACGACCTTCAAGCCGCCATGGACTCGTACCGTGCAGCCAAGCGGAACCTCCGCCGTGCGACACTCACCCACTCTCCGGACGGGAACTCGCCGCCTGATCTGTCTCCCAACTCCTCAGCGTCATTCGCAGTGCCGTACGGGAAATCGTACACGACACCGTCCGTCACCTCCACCTCCCTCTCCCTCCTGCACGTCGTCGGTACGCAAGGCTCGCACCCAGGACTGGGTTGTGCCTCCATCAGCCACGAAGGACACAAGCGTGCCGCTTCTTCTCCGACCACGGCACTCAAGCGCAAGTCGGACGACAGGCTGTCATGTCACCCTCAATCGCCACCCCTGCTGCCGACAAACGTTTCAGGTTCCCGGACGACACTCCTGATGATTCCATCCTGTCGCTCGCAGCTCTTTCAAAGACTGTCGAGCAGACGGTGCTGGACTGCTTCCTGTTCAAGCCCATTCTGATGCCGGTTGCCACTGCCGAACGACACAACCACCGACTCGTCCCTGTTGCCCGAAGAACGTGCGGGTCATCGCCGCCCGCCACACGCCTCGACTAAGCTCTAGCCCTCACGGATGTGACGTGTCGCATCCAACCCGTCAGACGATGTTGTCACGTTCTAGCTTCAATCAACGGGATCAAGACTCAAGACCCTTGACCGTGGCTTACCCCACGTACCAAGCGAAAATTATTCCAACTGTTGCTGTCCACTGCTGCTTGTCTCACTCGTGGCTGATCCCACGTTTTGAGTGAAGAACCAAAACGGAAGCCGTTTGCACCTCTTGCTGCTTGTCTCGACCGTGGCTGACCCCACGTCTCGAGCGAAAATCAAGTCACCTGTTGCTGTTACTGTTGCTCGTCTCACTCGTTGCTAGAACCCACATTTTGAGTGAACCAAGACGGAAGCCGTTTGCACCATTTGCTGCTTGTATCGACCGTGGCTAACCCCACGTCTCGAGTGAAAATCAAGTCACCTGTCGTTGTCCACTGCTGCTCGTATCAATCGTGGCTTGAACCCACATTTTGAGTGAATTAAGATGGAAGGCGTTCGGACCTCTTGCTGCTTGTCTCGACCGTGGCTAGCCCCACGTCTCGAGTGAAAAATCAAGTCACCTGTTGCTGTCCACTGCTACTCGTCTCAATCGTGGCTTGAACCCACGTTTTGAGTGAACCAAGACGGAAAGCGTTTGCACCTCTTGCTGCGTGTCTCGACCGTGGCTGACCCCACGTCTCGAGCGAAAATCAAGTCACCTGTTGCTGTTACTGCTGCTCGTCTCACTCGTGGCTAGAATCCACGTTTTGAGTGAACCAAGACGGAAGCCGTTTGTATCATTTGCTGCTTGTCTCGACCGTGGCTAGCCCCACGTCTCGAGTGAAAAATCAAGTCACCTGTGGCTGTCCACTGCTGCTTGTCTCAATCGTGGCTTGAACCCACGTTTTGAGTGAACCAAGACGGATAGCGTTTGCACCTCTTGCTGCGTGTCTCGACCGTGGCTGACCCCACGTCGAACCTGTCGGTGTCCACTGCTGCGTTTATCAATTCCGGCTTGAACCCACATTTTGAGTGAATCAAGACGGAAGGCGTTCGCACCTCTTGCTCCTTGTCTCGACCGTGGCTAGCCCCACGTCTCGAGTGAAAATCAAGTCACATGTTACTGTCCACTGCTGCTCGTCTCAATCTCGTCTCTAAGACGGAAGGCATTCGCACCTCTTGCTGCTTGTCTCGACCGTGGCTGACCCCACGTCTCGAGTGAAAATCAAGTCGCCTGTTGCTGTCTACGACTGTTCGTCTCATTCGTGGCCTGAAGCCACGTTTTGAGTGAACCAAGAAGGGAGCCAGCCGTTTGCAGCCTGTTTGTCTTGACTGTGACTGACCCTACGTCCCGAGCGATAATCAAGACTTCAGCTGCTACCCACACTAATGCTCGTCTCGTCCGTGGCCTAAACCCGAGCTTTGAGTGAAGAAGCGAGTTGGAAACCATCTACATTTCCCACTTCTTGTCTCGTCCATGGCTGATCCCGGGTCTAAAGTGATATTCAAATCACCAGCTGCTGTCCAAACTGCTGCTCGTCTCAGCATGGTGTTTAAAAAAAAAAAAAAAAAAACACCCACGTCCTGAGTGAAGAATCAAGTCGTAAGACGTCTCCATCTCTAACGACGCAGCCCGTACGACACCTACCCGATGTCACGCCTGCTCCTGCTGTCGCACCGCCTGAATCTCTCCTCCCGGGCCAACGCACACTGCTTCCCGCCCTGCTGGACCTGTCGTCCCTCCAGCACGACCTTCAAGCAGCCAAGGACTCTTACCGGGCCGCCAAACGGAACCTTCACCGTGTGACACTCGCCCACTCTCCGGACCGGAGCTCGCCGCTCGACCCGTCGCCCAATTCCTCCCGGGAAGGCCTCAGCGTCGGCCGCCGTGTCGTACGGGAAATCGTTGACACCGTCCGTCACCTGCAAGTCAATCCGATGCCGCCTCGCATGTCATCGGTACGCAAGGCCCGTACCCAGGGCTGGGTCACATCTACTTCAAGCCACGAAGGGCACAGGCGTGCCGCTCCTTCTCCCCCGGCTACGGCACCCAAGCGCAAATCGGATGACGCACTGTCGTCGCGTCACCCTCTGTCGCCTGCCCCTGCTGCCGAGAAGCGCATCTGGCTCCCGGACGAAACCCCAGATGAAACCACCCTGTCGCTCGCAGCTCTTACAGACTGCCGAGCAGACTGTCCCAGACTTCAGCCGCATTATCGTACGGGAAATTGTACACCCCGTCCGTCACCTGCACAATCACAGGCGTGTCGCTTTTTCTCCCCCCGGCCACTGCACCCAAGTGCAAGTCGGACGACACACTATCGTCGCGTCACCCTCTGTCGCCCGCCCCTGCTGCCGAGAAGCGCATCAGGTTCCCAGCTCTTTTAAAAACTGACGAACAGACTATCCAGACTGCTTCCTGTCAAGCCCACTAAGATGCCAGACGCCCCTGTCATCAACCGTGGCCAAACAACAGGCCCTGGATTTGCCTCACGAGACAAAGACGCCAAGCCCCGTTGCCTCCTGGGTCAATCAATGGCACTCCTAACATGTCTCCTCCGCAACGAAGGCCCCATACTAGGCAAAGGCGATCCCCTTCTCTACAAAGAACCTCCTACGCCCTGGCCGTGAAAACAGCTTCTACCGATCCGTCGGAGACGGCGCCACTACTCCCGCAACATTAACACCTACCCGGAGTGAGAGTTTGCTTGCAGCGAAATCAAGATGGATTTTGGGTCCTCGTTGTCAATATCCAAGAACGCAGACGTCCCAACCTTCGTCCTATACGAAAATGACATATATGCCTTCGACTAAGCCTACATGCGGCCTCTCAAGCAGATGTCCTCCACACGTCCATTAACACGCTATGTGAAAAGCTGTCGTCCGACGTCGCTCCAGATGAGTTCAAGAACCTGTCGTCCCTGATTTCTCAGCTCTCCCAAAAAGCTAACTTCGCTACTTACCACGCAATAAACTGGGCAACGACAGACAACACCCTTCTCCTCCGTGACATGGCCCTGTTGTCCGCAAACAACCTAAACGTCTCCACACGACACCGACTCAGAAATCAACTGATCCATGAGACAGAAACACTCTTCCGTGGGTTAAACCCTACACTTGCTCCTCACCTTGTCGTTTCGAGAAAACCGAACCCGCAAAAGCAAGCCACGTCTTCAATCTGCCCGTTCTCGAAGAATAAACAAACCATCCCCAGTCCCCCGGATGATTGGCACAAAGATACGGCGTCATCAACCCCCCTGCCGCCCGAACGACACTGCCGCCTATCAGCAGCGAAACCAGCAGCCCTTTCGGACCGACGCTCCCCGCTCCGGCCAACGCTCCCAACAGAAGCGTGCCGCCAGCCCCGACCGAAGGAGCCGAGTCCCATCTCCCGGGGGCAGAAGCATCTACCACAAAAACCAACAATGAAGCCTTGTGCCCAACTGGTCTCCCAGTCGGGGCCAGACTACACCATTATTTCCCAGACTGGCTAGAATTGACCACCAACCTGGAAACCCTATCGATAATAAAACACGGCTTTCGTCCGACATTCCTACATCAACCGCCGCTGTCGCCATCTCCTCCACGGGATCTGTCGCCCCCAACGACAACGTCCCTGTCATACGAAGTAAAGTAAACTACTGAATCAAGAAAACGATAGAAGCACCTTATAACAAACATGAAATGAGCAAGAGCATGAGAGTGACGGCGCACGAAGTGAAAACTATCTCTCCATCTTGGGCCCACCATACCGCCACCCCAATTGAAGAATCCTGGCAGCAGCTTCTGGGCACCACCAGTCCACCTTCACATCTCACTACCTAAGAGACAGGATAAAGGATGAATTCAGACTACATCGGCTGGAACCGATCGTCGCAGCCAGAACCGTGGCCAAACCCCCTTAAGCACTCAGAACGAAGGAGAAGCAAGACCCATGAAGGAAGCAAGTTCCACCCTGCTAGAAACAAGAACCTCAAACAACGATCCTTTTCAGGGCCACCAACTCCTACGAAAGAGACCAAATTCCTGTCAAGCCCAAATGTTCTGAATAAAGTGCGAATTTTTCTCTTGCAGATAAAGAATTCATGGGGGAAAGCCTGCTTGCATCCCGGGGCGCTCGTACAGACGGTGCCCGCCACCAACTTTGACGAGGTCAACTGGTAATGCTAAAATTACCAGGTTAAGTTGTTTTGGCAATAAAGAAAGAACATTTTGCCGGCCCCCAGTCTGGCCGGCTAAAAATGGTTTCTTTTTGCCTAAAACACACTTAACCTAACTCCCGCCCTTCCTCCCCTCTCGAGTCACCGCCTGACACATTGACAGTAAAATGAATGCCGATAGCGTGCGCGCTGTCGCTTTTATAAGGGAGGACCGCGCTGGGCATGCGCGGTGGGATATGCAAGCAGGCGTCTACAGACCGGAAGAAACCTCCTGGGGAACATCACATTCGAGGAATGTAATGCTAAAATTACCAGGTTAAGTATGTTTTAGGCAAAAAGAAACTATTTTTAGCCGGCAGACTGGGGGCCGGCAAAATGTTCTTTTTAGGTGGTTTTTTTTCAGGCTGGTTGGACCCGAAAAAACCCACTGGGTTTTTTTCGGGTTGGGGTTTTTCAGGTGAACCCTGGTCGGTGATGGTTGAAAATTAGTTTTAACTTTGAATTATGTTAGGTATTGTAATGAGGACGATCTAATAAAGTAAATTTGAGAATAAATGAGAAAAAGGTATATTGTTTTTGCTAGACTGAATCCATATTAGGCCGGGAAAAAAAATAAGTTTGGTTCTCGGGCATTTCGAAGTTCGAAAAAGGACCCGGCCACCCGGCTTTTTATTTTATTATTTTTTTTGAAAATGTTACGAAAATGCTCAACATTTTGCTTTAATCTTTTAAGCAGTATGAACGTATAAGTTATACACGCCCAAAAAAGTCATCCTAAACACAGTAACGACGTATATATACATAGAAGTTTGAAGGTAAACTATGGGTCGAAAAACGCAATTTTCCATCGAAATGCGAAACGCTGAAATTCCTGACATGTTGTGCATCGATTTCTGTAAAAATAAACAAAAAAAAAACGTACTTACCAATGTCTACAATTTTATTAAAAGCACTTTAGTTGAGTGTAAACTCACTAAAAACTACAAAAATGTCTTTCTCATTATTTTTTTCTAAGTTAAAAAGCAGAAAATTGGTCATTTTTGATCAGCGGTAACGGTCGAATCATTTAACTGGGCACTGCCATCATGTATTAGATGGAAAGCTGGAATTCCACTCAATCTAGGCCTGTCAACATATTTTCTCGATGGCCATTTGGCAGTGGCCAATCAGGCGAATTGTAGTAGGCCGTTTCTGGCCGTTTCGAGCTAACTTTCCAAAGCATTTGAAAATCGCGTTCCGTTATTGGCTGGCTGGCACCACGTGACCGATTTTGCGTGGTCTCATTGGCTGATGCACGATATCAACATGGACGCCGCCGATCGCTTCGGATTTCACGTGAGCGCTTGACGAGCACTTGTGTTTTAGTTCGTCATTGCAAATCACAAGAAAGATGATGTTTTACAGCATTAGAAAATTAAATCAGCAGCCACGATGCAAAACTGAAATGGAAAAGGAGCCTATAAACCTTCACACTATTGCTTGTCAGGTGGAAACAACGATTTTTAGCCTAACTAACGCCGACTTTCGGACGCTTTTTGTCAACACGGAAATTTTCGATTTTCATTACCGCCCGTAATTTAAAAAAAAAACAACGGTTCTCCGAAACTATTAAAGCCATTTGACCGATTTTTTTCTGTGCACTTTAATGAATATATGTTGTGTGCGTGTAATAAGTTTGAAATAATTGTGTCCAATAATTTTCGCAAGAATAAATATTTCGGTAGTGCTTCACTCCACGGGTAACTACGTAAGACGAATGAAATAAAAAGCGATTGACCCGCATGATTTTTGGGGACCCGCCCGCGCCCTGAACAATTTTTTTTTCCTGGCCTTATCGTGCATTTTTTTCCATCGAGCAATTAAGCGAAACTGGAGTATGGTGTAAGTCAACGTCAGTATTATGCAGTACGCACAAACCCAATCCAGTTTATCTATCCGCAGTTTGACATTAATCGTGAACCATACTCTTGTTTCACTAAATTGCTAGATGAAAAGAAACACGGTTACGCATATCAATGATCGATCTCATAAGCCTAATATTTGCTGAATTTTCTGTGATTACAAATACTCCCGTGAATCGTGTTGGATTAAATGTTGATGTTAAATTTATTCTTCGTTTTGTTAATTTTGCTGCAGAACAATCAAGATTTAAAAGGATAAAACCTTGATTTCGTTAAATGTTAGAAGCTTTTAGTCAATTTCATGATTGACTTAAAAAAAAAACCATTGGTTAGGGAGGTAGTGTTAAAGCTAATACACCATTTCTGGCCTTAAGGTATTTTTGTGAGGTGGGCGTTAACAAAGCCAGGGCGTTTACTAGGCGATTTACGGTAGGTACGAACGTGTCCTCAAATAAGTGCTCGAAACGAGAAGGGTTTCACGTGCGACTGGATAGGTTTGGATACAGGTGTTATTCACATGCTGATCCCAAGAACGTGCCATCAGGAGGAGGAAAATTCACGAGTAAACGTACTGCTTCGCAACTCTCTTTTTGAGCCCAGCTGAGTACATTACCAGTAGGGTTAGTGAATTGGAATTGATGTGGCTGTTGACCTATGAGACTCCCCAGGTTATGTGGGAGGGTTGCGAATAGCCACCAAACTTAAGAGTACTGGCATCGTTCTGGGTCTTGCCTCAGGCAAAATGGTTTCTGCTTGTTCGTAGTTTAACACTTGTACCTTCATTCGCCGCTACTTGTGAGATCTCGGTGGGGGCTGGTGGTGGTCCACTTTGGAAAGAAAGCGTTATGACTGGCAGTTTGGTGTCGAATAAATGAACTGCCTGTCCCTCTACCTACGAACTGAATGAAATAGTGCATCAGGTGGCTACCTTTTGTGGTATGGTATATAAAGAGAAGAGATGCGTATCAACTGTGGTGATAGCTCTGGATTTGGTTCGACCCACCTCCTTATCTTCCCTGAGTCTTAGCGCGTCAGTTGTGCAACGAGTCTGTCCTCCTGTCCGGGTTTTTTTTAATTTTTGTAGTAGGTACAGATAGATATGATTGGATTTAGATATTGGGTTTGTTGAATATTACGTCTGTAGTGATGTGTGGTGCAATGGCAACCCTGACTACTGCACTGCACTGTGACTGAGGTTGTCGTTAATGACCTAGCTGTCAATGGTCCATAAAGCCTTAATTCCCTCCTCCCCCTTCTCCTTTTGGATTAAGTCAATAACTAAAGGTAACTATTTTAAGATAAGCAAAAAGTTATTTTATCTTAGTTAGTTTATTTTACACGAATTATTTCGTCACACATTTTGTATGTTGCATGTTATAGTTTAACTATTACCTATGCACAGTTTTAGAGTCCTGCTTGTGTTCCAAATCCAGCATTACTGATGAAGTGTAATGTTAAGGATTACAGCAGCAGGATAGAGCATAGCGCCCTCGTCAGTGATGTGGCTCAGCTCTTAACTATTAGCGACTCATCACATCGCAAGGGTTCGACACATAATAGTTTCGCATGAAATTTTGCTTTTTTTTTTATTATCGCAATCCCAATTCTGTTAGTTTTGTTTTGCTGCACTTTTTATTATGGCTACTTTTAAATCCTATTAGGCTACTCCCATTTGGCTTATTTAGTCCAGACGTAGTTTGGAGTTGCAAAAAATGTAATTGGTTGTGGCAATTAAGTTCGTCCTGTAGTTTACATAACTCAATTAGCGATCATGCGAAGCTGGTGTGTTGATTCCTGTTAAAACTGAGCTCCTCATTTACGTTGGTGTTAGTAGGGTTACAACGAGGAATTCTTTTCAAATTTTGCTCAGCAGTTTTGTGTTGTAGTGTTAACTAATTTATTAAGTCATTATAATTTGTGCTTATTTCATTTTAAGTGATGCTCATGCCCAAATAAAACTGTCATTTTTTGCCTGACTTCACACCATTGTTGGCCTTACTCACGTTTCGTTTTGTTGTTTTGCTCATTGGTTGAAGGATTTGCACCCAATTTTAAGGCCTATCATGTCTGCTTTGGGGAGAAATTGTGTGCCCACCTTGTAACACCTGGAGATTGGCACACAAGTTTATCATATCTTGTTCTAACAAGATTGTGAGGTTTATTTGAAAGCTCTTCAACGTAAACATGGCACAACATAAACTGGGCAGACACAAGAACCCTCCTGGTGTCGAATTCCAACAGAGACGTACACCTGAGAGGACTCTGATCCCTGAGTATTCAACACCATGTCCGAGAGAAAGCCGTGCTGATGATTATCCAGGGTCTAGCCAATCCTGCAATACAGTTCCTACTAAAAGGTGAATTATGCGACAGCTTGAGGCGAAAAAGTCGCAAGCAAATACGGGAGGCGACGTAAAACTGCCGAACTTTAGTAGAGACGGGCAAGCTAATACCAGAGGCAATGTGAAACCGCCAAATTTGAATCGCACGTAAGTGGTTTGGACAAGGTAGCACGTGAAGGAAAGCCTGATGAAAACAGTTGACTACTCCACCAGTATTAGGACTGTCAAAAATTCACGAAAAAAGACTGTTTCCTCTGATAACTTTGAAAATCATCTTTTGTCATCACGTCAGTCAAGCGTAGTTCCACTGATTCAGTTTCTAAATCAGTTTCTTTATTAAATCAAAAAGCTGAAAATACCGTTATGGCCCTTGCGTAGTCAAACGTGGCACGGGCAAAAAGTGCCCATTTGGCGAAATTTGAGGCCATAGTTATGTCGCTGGTGTTTGTGTGCAACAGGCTAAAGTATTGTGCGTTAACAGTAAGAATGATCCCTCCAATGTGTGATCTATAATTTTTACATGTTCAGACATAGCTCACCCAGGTAACAATATCCGTAAGGGCTACGCATACAGTTAGAGCGTAGTTTAGTCCGGTGATGAAACCCGAACTGCAACTGCTGTGCTAATTAAGATGAATCCGCCTGTAGCTACTATAAATTTCCATACATAGCCACTTTTCGAGGATGCCTGTTGTTGCCTCACATTTGCTACGGAGCTATACGTTGAGGTAGTCGCACATTCCCATTTTGCCACATCAGCATGTTGCATCCCCGCACATCTGCATTTTGGCACATCGGCACATCAGTGCATCATCGCATCGGCACGTCACCACATAGGCATCAAAGTAACAGTGAAATATGTAAAAATCACCAAGAAACAATCGGCTGGACTTGCAAGCTGTACTAGGGAATTTCCCATCTACCACGCTACGTTAGATTTTTCTCAGCATCACTCTTTAACGGGTAATCAAAGTTCTTTCAACACTTACAAGCTGTATTCCTGGCACTTGAAATAAGTTTTCCACTTTTGTATTGGCAATTGTCTTCACAAATACCGTATAATTCCGACTAAGACAGTACTTTTTTTGTCAAACGTATACGGTACCATTAAAATAGCATCGTCTTAATATTCGCGTGCAAATCCATAACTAGGTCAAATTTTGACTGATTTTGATGTTTGAATACACCATTTGCATCATTTTTCCTAGAGCTAGCCAATAATACTACTCTCAAGCCAGTTCCATTAGTTTAGAGATTGTAAAACAAAATGGTACCAAAGGCCATGGAAAACCTTTTGTTTTAACCAGTGGACGTCTAGCTTTCTTAAACAGCGTATGCTGGAGGAACATGCGGAGTCGATGCGCATGAAACTGGAGGAGAGGGAGGCCATCTTCGAAGAATCTCTCTTCAAGAAACTTGAGGAGCGAGCTCTGAGTATACAGGACGCACAATTAAAAACCGTTTGTCAAGCATAAGAGGGAGCAGAGCTGGTGGTGAAACTCAAGACCTCGAACGATGGGGCCATGCATTTACTTTCGGCACACCTAGATCAAACATCGGAACGAGAAGTGGAATCAAGGGCACCAGTGAAATTCAGGTCCTTTTAAGCGCCACAAGAACATCACAGTCTGGGGAAGTAGTCGCCAAAAACAAAGGGAGGAGAGGCCAGATGAATTCATCGGGTAAACCAAGTGAATCAGAGAATCCTCTCCCGACCAGACCGATATAAATCCATCAGGTATCACTTTTATGCAACGTACAAAACACCAAAAAAACTATCGGTAACAACGTGGAGGCGGCCACAGCCCTGGCAGCAGAACGCCTGACTGTTGTTTTAGCCAAGCCTGGGCGTATTGACCAAGACGTAGTTAACTGAAGGAGTCACACTGTAGCTATCGGTGACTCAAATATTAGAAACCTGAGGGGAGGCTGTGACGTGCACTCAAGAACATGGACATACCCTGGCCTCAAGGTAAAAGAGCTTCCTTCTAGGATTGAACCAGTCCTTCAGAACCTAGAGTCACTGGAAACTCTTATTGCATGTGCCGGGACTAATAGTATTGAAGAAGATTCTCCAAATAGAATTCTCTCAGTTATCCACGACTATATGTCATCGGTAAGATTGAAGTTCCCTGGGATAAAAATCGCCATTATAGGCCTGTTCCACCGTTTAAGCCATTTGTGCAGAGACTTGGATAAAAAGATCATCCATACGAACATCCTCTGTCAAATGTGCGTCCGTATGAACTTCTCCTTCATCTCACTTGATGAGGCCATTTGTAAAAACCACTCTCGTGGCTAGAGATCAAATTCACCTGACAACAAAGGGCAAATCAGTGCCCCAGAGGAAACTTTTAATGCTGCGCGCACCGTCGGAAAACCAACATTTGTAATCGGGGGTGCCCCCAGTGCTTGTGAATTTACTGGTTCGTGGCCGTGAAGATTTGTCGTGCATCTTGGTTAATGCTCGCAGCATTGTTCGTAATCTCGGATGTTTCCTGTGGAAATTTTATATCGTAACACTTTTGACATGATTTTTGTGGTGGAGACGTGGCTGGATTTTAGTGTAACCGACGCCAGTCTTTGTGACTCCTTGGCCTACAGGAGCCGCAGGAACCGTGGGAGAGGTCTAATGGTGGTGTATCGTTCAAGTCTCCCACTGGTCGTTGGAGGGGAGGGGGGACTAAGGAATAGGGTCTGGTGGTGTGTCTTCCCTCTTTTAAGATTAATTTTAGTTTATGATACTTTAGCTATATAGACAAACATATTTTTAATCTGTGTACGTTCATCCACAAATCTACGGTATCTGAGTGTGGCACGGTGCTTCTGGGGGATTTTAACTTGTCTACTGTAGATTGGAAGATGGGATCTGCCGGCGACAGTCATCATGTGTATTTCCTAGACCTAATTGCTCCACTTGGCCTTGAGCAGTTTGTCGGAAACCCAACTAGGGGTAACAATACTCTGGATCTGGTGTTTACCAGCGATGATAGACAATAGGTGTACAACATTTGAAAAACCGGCAACCGGCGATGACAGTGATTGATTGAAGACATTATTTAAGAATGTAACGTCGATTTAACATTATTTAATTTAATTTTTGTGTGTTCAAGTGTTAATTTTCGTTT